>PVJS01030604.1:0-23983 GCA_004027185.1 Glis glis | reverse complement strand
AAAGCAATGTATTCAACATTAGAATAGAATAAAAGAAAAATTAGAATTCTGATTCTGGCTCCTACACTGCAGTCCCTTGCTTAATCTTTCCAACTCTTCCCCAAGTTGGCTTACATCAAAGCTGTGTATCTACTCTCTTCTACATATGCCACAGCACTTCCAGAGTTAAGGCTTTTCATTGCCATTCCTAAGGTCTGGATCACCCTTGCTGCTCCTCTCTTCATCCTTTATCCCAGCTTGTGTCCATAAGAAAAGCCAGGCCAGATGTTTCAAAGTTGGTTCTTCTTCCTCTTCACTCATGGAATAGCCAGGGCTCTATCCCTCTGTGACCACTTACTGGCTTATCATTGACTCACTGGCTCTTGAGCGGGAGCTCCCAATCAAGCTCAAATCATTCTTTATGAATCTTTATGAGTCAGGGCATATGGCTCCATCATAATCTATATCTCAGAGATCCACACAAGTTCCCCTTTTAGGGTCATGACATATTCTATTGAACCAATCTTTCAGAGTTTTCTGTGTCCTGTGGCTCCCAAGTCATAGAATTGTGCAGGTCATCAGCTCACTTTTAATCCATAGATGTCTTGCTTCTGAAAATAGATCATAATCTCCTTATAAGCCAGAACCATTATCCCTTGATATCCCACCATGTTTAACACAATGTTAAAAACATACTAACTGCTCAAAATATTTGTAAATTGTTTATTTCATCGAGAGGTAAACAATAATAAATGACTGACTTTTAATTCAAAGCATTTTAATAAATTTATTTGTCTGAGAGAGAGAATTTCACACTAAAATATACTTATGCCTAAAGTTAGACAACTTTGACAACTGCATTAAGTTTTTTAAATTCCATCAGCCAGGCTGTCAATCAGCAACTTTTCCTAAATTCCTACTAGTATTACAATTTCCTAGGGAATTATTTACTTTAGTAAAATTATGGCTTGAGTAAAATGAATACTATATTCTCTAGTATTCTGAAAAACATTAAACTCCCAGGTATGAATGCATAACCTCAGAAATTTTATTTATATAATCAATAAATATAAAACACCTATGGACTGATAAAAATATGCTATAACATAAATCATCATAGTTCCTACGACCTTAGTAATTATGTAATTTTAGCTAAATATGGAACATTTATGGAATATTTTGAAGTTCAAGTTAGTTCCCAAACTTTACATAAGGAATTCATTCAATGGTGAATTTGTTTGCATTCAATGTTGTGTGAGAGGTTATTCACAAATACTTAGAAGTCAACTTCCAAGAAATACCTTAAATTACCTAGAAACTTTAAAAGACATAGATATTTGCCAGTAAGCTCCCCTATGATCTTTGATATCTTTAAACCAAAGGAATTTATATACCTGCTCCCTTTCAGAATTTAGAGCTTTCCAAAAGCCTTTACCACAAAAATACTATTAAAATATTATCGTTTTCTATATATTCCACTGTTTAAAAAAGGGGACTAGGAAGCACTACTATGTCCTAATGCTATGACAGAATTAGAAAATTCTTCAAGTAATTACATCAGAAATATTAATGTAAGAGCCGGGGGTGGTGGCGCATGCTTGTAATCCCAGTACTTGGGAGGCTGAGACCGGAGGATCCGGGTTCGCGGCCAGCCTCAGCTACTTAGTGAGGCCCTCCGCAACTTCGTGAGACCCGGTTTCAAAATAAAGGATAAAAAGTAGGGCCGGGATTGTAGCTCGGAGGTAGAATGCTCCTGGGTTCAAACCACACACACACAAAAAAGAAAATATTAATGTAAAAGTAAAACAGTCTTTCTCTCACACTGGTAAAGTCCGTACCAGGTAGGATAATTTGCAGTGCAATATCCAGAAACCATTTCTTTTAAAAAAGTGGGGGAACATTCCAACACATGAAACTAATAAGGTGAGAAATAGGGCTACCTTTTTGGCAAGGCTAAATTCATCACCAAGAACCAAGATTTTCTCTGTGTCTCTGGTCTGTATTTCACTATGGTATCTCGACTTTTGGACCCTACAAGTTGGTTCCTTGGCACACAGGCACTCCCAAAATGTCCACAGCATTCCCAAACCTCACATCCTTATGACACCCCTCCCTCTTTTGCTTGTCCTGATCACCTGGGGTTACAAGGTCGTGCAAGTTTATATGTGTGCATGTGTGTGTGCATGCGTGTGTGTGTGTGTGTGTGTGTGTAAACATGTATGACAGATCTTATTTCCAATATGTGGGTTTGGTTACACAGTAAAATTGAAGATGAAGACTAGATTTTTCATACTTTTATTAGTGCATTGTAATTATACATCATAATGAGGTTCAAAGTGATACAAACATACATGCACATAGCAATTGGTATATTTCCTTCTGTGATCCACCGTGCTTCCCTCCCCTCCATTCCCATACATGTTAGTGAGATTGATAATGATACCTTCACATATAGACATAGCATTATTTGAACTGTTTCCTTCCTCAGTCTTCCCTTTCCACTCCCCACATGACCCTTCCACTATTCTATTGGTCTCCCTCCTCATTTATCTGAAGTTCCTTTTGTTTCCTATTTTCTCTCTAGCTTCCACATATGAGAGAAAACAGATGACCCTTGACTTTCTAAGACTGGCTGATCTCACTTAGCATAATATTCTCTAGTTCCATCCACTTTCCATTGCATGTATATACCACATTTTCTTTCTTTATCCATTCACCTGTTGATGGACTCTTAGATTGGTTTCATAATTTGGCTATTGTGAACTGTGCTGCTATAAACATGGGCATGCATGTATCACTATAGTATTCTGACTTTTAGAAAGATGCAGAGGAGTGGTATTGCTGGGTCATATGATGGTTCCATTCCTAGTCTTTTGAGGAACCCCCATATTGATCTCCATAGTAAATGTACTAATTTACAATTCTACCAACAACATATAAGAGTTCCTATTTCTCAGCTGGGCATGGTGGTGCACACTTGTAATCCCATTACTTGGGAAGCTGAGACAGGAAGATTGCAGGTTCGCAGCCAGCCTCAGCAACTTAGGCCCTCCATAGCTTAGTGAGACCTTGTTTTAAAATAAAAAATAAAATTGGGTTGGGGTTGTAGCTCAGAGGTAGAATGTCCCTGAGTTCAACCCCCAGCACTTAAAAAAAAAGAGTTCCTATTTCTCCACATCCCTTCCAGCATTTAATATTGTTTGTATTCTTGAAAGCTGTCTTGCCATTCTAACTAGAGTTTGATGGAATCTCAGTGTAGTTTTGATTTGCATTTCACTAATTGATAATGATGCTGAACATTATTTCATATATTTATTGGCCTTTGTATTTCTTATTGTGAGAAGTGTCTACTCAGTAGACACTTTACCCATTTTTATTGGGTTATTTATTTTCTTAGTGCTAATTTTTTTAGTTCTTTATATAGTCTAAATATTAGTCCTCTATCAGAGAAGTTGCTGGCAAAGATTTTCTCCCATTCTGGAGACTTTCTCTTTAGACTCTTGATTGTTTCCTTTGATGTGCAGAAGCTTTTTTTAATTTGATGGCATCCTATTTATTGATTGTTGGTTTTATTACCTGCACTTTGAGGGTCTTGCTGAGAAACTCTCTACCAATGCCTATATTTTAGAGAGTTGCTATCTTTTATTCTAGTAGAATTGCAAAGTTTCTCTTCTAGTTTCTAGATCTTTGATCCATCTTGAGTTGATTTTTGTGCAGGGTAAGAAATAGGGATCTAATTTCATTCTTCTACATATGGATATCCAGTTTTCCCAGCACCATTTGTTGAAAAGGCTGTTGATTTTCTCCAGCATATGTTTTGGGCTCCTTTGTCAAAAATCAACTGGCTGTAATTGTGAGGATCCATTTCTGTATTTTCTATTCTATTCCAATGATCTATGTGAAAGACTAGATTTTATTTTTAAATGGAATAAGATAAATTTTAAAATGCCAAGGCCACATGTAATAACAATAAAAGTTGTTCCCATAAAAATTTTTGTTTTACTGTGTATGTGTATGTGTGAGTATATAAGCACTTGACCAAATATAAGACAAGGTTCCAAATACAGTCAAAAGTTTATTTGATGTATACATACCTGATAGCTCCTCCAAGTGCTAGGATAGCAATATGAGCAAGTTATAAAGGCATGAAATAGTACGATAAAAGTTTAAGTTATTTAAACAGTCTGGAGTGAAGTAGGAAGTGAAAAACAAGGAGTCTGGCAGGGTGGTGGGTAGGGATGGATAAGAATGGAAAAGATAGGAGCCAGACAGAAGGCTTTATCTTAGAGACAATGAAAGTCTTGCAAAGGTGAGTAAGCACTTTGCATCGACAGACTTTTCAAGAAGAGAATAAATTGGAGAAGACAATAAGGGAAGTCTAATGTAGAGAAGGAAGACTAATGTAGAGAATCCAGGCAAAGGATATTGAGGGAACGATATTTTGGGAAGATATATTAAGAAGTAGAGTCCAGGGAACTTTATGACTAGTTAAATATAGGAAGTGAAAGAGAGGAAAAGATAATCTATAGGCTTCAGTATAAAATAACTGGAAAACTGGTGGTTCCAATCATTAAGAGGAACACGCAGAAAGGGAATAGACTTTGGAGGGCAAGGAATGAGCTTAGTTTTGAATATGCTTACTTTAAGATCTGTGCAGGAGATTCAGACTAGTATCCTGTGGAATGAACTCAGAACAGAGTTTCTGGTCATGACCCAAAGAACAGAGAACCATCATCATCATAGCAGTTGAACAGGACCAGGGACAACAGATTGTGGTTCATCCACATCAAAGGGATGGGCAGAGGAAAATGAGTCTTCAAAGGAGACTAAATAAAATGGTCAAAGAGATGGGGAAAGAAAAAAATTTAACTACCATATTCACAAAGAAATCCATTCTATGAGGGCTGCAAAGAATCCAATGAAGTTGGAGATGAAGAAGTTATTTGGTGGCAATCTGCAGTGCTAGAGACAGGAGCTTGATTCCAATAGATTTAGTGGTAAATTAAAGGTGAATTTGGAGACAGTAAATACACAGATTTGTGTATGTGCCATTGTGTGTGTGTGTGTGTGTGTGTGTGTGTGTGTGTGTGTGTGTGAACATGTGTTTTAGGAGCCCCAGTGTGAAAAAAGGAGTATCTAGGGGAATGTGTAGGACAAAAGGGAGATTGCTTTGTTTAGGGGTTTTTCTTTTATGTGTGAGAGAAATGCACACATGTTGCTAAGAAGAGGCCAACAGAGAAAAATAAATTGAAAGATAAGAGAAAGAGGAAAAGAGAGAATGAGATTCTATAGGAGATAGGAGAAAGTTGGATTCAGAGCACAAGTGGAGGTTTATCTGAACTGGCACTATCCAGTCAAACTTCTGAAGCCACAGGAAAGCTCTCTGAACCATTCAGTACATAATCACCGGATGTATGTGGCTACTGAGCACTTGAAATGCAACAAGCACAACTGATGAACTGGATTTTTCATTCTGATTAATTTAAATAGCCACATGTGGCTAGTAGATAGAGAACTGAACACTATAGTTATACAGGAGTAAATGTGAGGCTGAGGACACATCCATCCTAGAGACAAAAGCTACAGTTATTTATGCCTTACATTCTCATGCAGGCAGGTCTGCTGAAAGAAAGAGAAGTGACAGGGTAGGAGCCTTGAGGACAGTAGTAAGTCTGGAAGGAATGCAAAGAGCCGATTGGAGCAATTAAGAGCACAATAAAAAGTGAGGACCCAGCTGACACTGAAGACACCAGTGTATGGCACACGGTGTAGGAACGAATGAGACAGGCAGGTAGCTTGAAAAAGGTTGGGAGGCTGAAAACATGAGACTGCCAACATAAAACATTGTGCCATGGACAGAGAAGGAAGCAAACACATGTGTTCATATGAAAGGGAAGGGAGTAAGAGATCAAAGTCCCAATCAGGTCAAAGAGGTGATGTAGAGAGTAAGTGATCAAGAGAGAGCTGGAGAGGATAGGTGATTTAGGGTCAAAAGGGATGGAACAATTCTATGTAAGGGCAACTCCTGATTGGCTTAGAAGGAGCAGACAACAGGAATTACAGAGTAAATCTGGATGGTTGTTCTGGTGGTTCCTGGGTTAACAAAGGAGAGCAGCAGGAGTTTGGGTATAAGAAATAGAAACACTAGGAGAGGATAGATGATGATGATGATGATGATAGATAGATAGATAGATAGATAGATAGATAGATAGATAGATAGATATAGATAGTAAGGTATTGGCTCATATGATTATGGAGACTAAAGCCCCCACAGTCTGCCATCTGCAAGCTGGAGACCCCAAAAAGCCAATGGTGCAGATGGAAGCCAGAGAGCCAGAGGGCTGAGGGTATAGATTCCACACAGGGTCAAAAGGCCTGAGAACCAGGAGTTTTGCCCAAAACAAAAGAAGGTAGATGTTTCACCTCATGCAGTCCAACAGAGGAATGGAAAACCAAACTTCCTCCAACTTTTTGTTCTATTCAGACCCTTAATAGATTGCAGGAGGCCTACACACACTGGGGAGGGCCACTGTCTTTACTCAATCCACCAATTCAAATGCTAATCTCTTCTGGAAACAATCTCTCAAACACCCAGAAATAATTTGCAATAAGATAGCTAGGACATGAGCCAGTCAAATGACATAACATTAACCATCACTGGTAGCAATGGAAAAAGGCGAGCCAGGTGCAAAGCCCTCAGCAAGCCAAGAAATCAGTAAACCTGGCACACTGCAAATAGTTAGGAAAGATGCACACGAGGAAATCCCATAAGAATCTTTAGGATGGGGCTTCTTCAGAACACTACACCAAACCAGAGACAGGCGGGGGAAAAAGAGTATGAAAATGTGTTATCAACTGTGGCTAATCAGGAGGTCCTGAGGAAGGACTTTTGAGGAGAAGCAGAAAGATAGAAAGAAAACTGACCAACCATCTGCAAAGATGATCACATAAGAGAAGTGTCCCACTGGTACCATAATCGAACTACCCATCCTTTAAGGTCTTACGTTCCTCTAGGACTTCTCTCATGCTTCATTTTCTTCAAAGAGGCAGAGGAAATAACCATGTTTTTGGCTGTCATTAGTATTACAGAATTAGGTCATGACTTTTGTAGCTGTTAAATGCAACTCTACTATTCAAAATGATATCTTCATTTCTACTTGTACAGTTCTTTCCATTTTGGAACTACCTGATATAGTTATAGAACTTCATAAGGTTAAACACCTCCATATGTACAGAATGGATTGAGTCTCATCTGTGTGATGAGGTTGTAACTGTGACAACATTGTATCCAAACCATGCTCATCTATAGCATGGTTTATATAGCCTTTCTCACTTTCTTTCTTTTCCCCCCTTTTCCTTTTACCTCATGACTAATGGCAAAAACTAGAAACATACATTTTCTCCCTTCTCCTATAGTGTCAACACTACCCATGTTATTCACATATATATATATAATGTATGTATATATATATATATATATAATGTATGTATATATATATATATATGTGTGTGTGTATATATATATATATATATATATATCCCTTTCTTGTCATATGAAGACCTTTTCTAAACATTGCTTTTGCAACTATCACAAAATTATTAAAGCTAAGATTGAATAATGCCCTCATTTATTATTTTAGCATAAATATTTCTACTTTCTCATGGGTATTAATAGAATGTTTAGATGTTTTAGGTATGAACATTTTTAATAATGACTAGTACCAAATTCCTTAAACTGTATTCTGTGCTTCTTTCAAGAACTTACACTGCCCCCTGTGGCAATTTGATGAAGAAAAAGAAAAAAGGGGGAAAAACAACAGAAAAAGGGTATCATATACAGAATCACAATTCATAAAGCATTCACAAATTAAACAACACTATGTGTCTTGCTAGGGAAAAAAACTGTCAATATAAACTGTAACAACATTCTTTTCTTTCAATGTGGTCTGCATTGTACGTGATCCTGAAAGCTACTGGACTAAGGGCTGATATTTGGTAAATGTGCTGATGCAGAAATTGAGTATATGAGATAAACCAAAAGAAAAGTTATCTTTTACTTTAATGAACATTTATTGAGTGCTTACTCTGTGATAAGCATTGTTCTAGGTGTTTTTCAAGTTTTTGGTATTTAATCCTTATAAATTGTCAAATCAACATTATGAAATCATATGAAGTGGGTGTCATTATTGTCTCTAGGTTAAGAAAAGCCAACGCCAAGGATTAGAGAGATGAAATGGTTTGCTTAATGTCACACATTTAATTATATTGCTAAACAGAGGAGAGAAAAAGACCTCTCCTGAAATAGTAAAAGAAACACAAAGTCAAGCAGATTCTATATTCCAATCAATTCTTCTTATCTTGCAGAACACTTGAAATCAAGATAAAACTTTGGCCTCACTAAATCTAAATTGGCAGATAATTTTATGAAATGTTTGAAACTACAGAATGAACTTCTTTTAAGTCATCAAATGTCATACGAGAATGTCAAACTAGAATTGTTTTAAAATCGTGTTTAATTAAATATGAGTCATGTTTATGTTGTCAGGCTTTATCCATAAGATCTTAAAAACAAAATGAAAATGCCAAAGGTTTTTGTGTGTCTTTTTAATGATCTACTGATACCTTTCCTCATTCCCTTTGCTTTTTTGTAGGTCTAGCTTGATTGAACATCAGATTGCCTGAAACAGTAAAACAGCAGCATTTCTCTACTACCACCACTGCCAGAAAAATTAGGGAACCCCAAGCAGAATGACCCCCTGCAAGGCTTCTCCAAAGGCTGCCAGGTGATGCACCTGTGTATGCACCTGGTGCCCTGCTGCTGCCTTGCAGTCCCCTGCCCACACATACATAGTCTAAGAATTCTCCTCCTCCTTGGCACTTACTGTAGACAAAATGGCTTCCAGATGGCCATTTCTGCTCAACAAAAGGTAGTTTTCCCTTATTGGAAAGTTGGATGTGATGCATGAGAAATATAGGAGTTTGGAGTTCTTGAGTCCCCTTTAAATTAAGGCCAGGCTTCAGTGAGTAAAATGAGAACATATGAGAGGCAGAAGTGGTACCTCCATGCTGTGGTCCCCCTTATGACAGCTACTGCAGAAGCTGGCCAGGAAAAATCTGTTTGACTGGTAAGGGAGAAGCATGCCTGGAAGGTGGTCAAAGCCAACAGGGAATAATTTGGCTGTGGCAGTGCCCAGCCCTACTGCAAAGTAAGATTGGTTCAAAGTCTATCTGAAGCTGGACACAAAGTTTGCTTGCTCATCTACTGGACTGAAAGCCAGCAGCTGGAGCCTCAGGAATCATCTGTCTATGGAAAGAGTAGGGCGAAACACCATGAAGGTGAACTGACATAGAGATGTTAGAAACGATAAAAAAAAAAATGCCACAAAAGATTCATTTGGACAAAATAAGCATTCATCATCTATATGTGAGAAATAGCCTGATGGTGAAATATTTCCAGACATTAGGAAGCTCATGGTTATATGAAACTTTACACTATAATTGTTAACTTTCACACACATTCATGAGTCAATAAGAAAAGTTCCCCATTAGAAGCCTGCCATTCCTAGACAACACTCTCAAGCCCGCCATGGGTGGTTATGACATAGATCTCATTCCATTAACAACCGAGATGAGTCATGTGTCACACCAAAACATTCCATGCCTAAAGGAAAGGGGGGAAGCTGCAAGCCTGAATATGTAGTGAATCTAGTTTAAGAGAAGTGTGTTTTCAGTGAAGAAAAGTTTGTAAAATAAACACTGTGTCAATAACATGCAGGAACATGTTTGTTATGGCATACGCATGAAAAACCTATGCTTATAGTAGATATCGCTTCCATGTTGATGCCTGACCCACATTCTGTCATGATATTTATTCATAAGGGTAACTTATCAGTGAATGATGCAATTATTCAAGACTTTTGTGAGGTCTGTGGTTGGTCCCAGTCTCAGCCTAAACAACACTACAGAACATCAGACACTGAAACCTCTTGGGTGTGGGCTGGAGCTGATGTCACAGCAGGGCACACCCTGATATGAAGCCTCCTGGGGCATAGCCATCATCTTGATTCATTTTTCCTTATTTAGCTGTATCAAGGCTTTAGTGGATAAGAAGCAATACATCTGTCTATGTAGCAAAATCACAAAATCTTAATTGGAAAAAAAAACTCTGTCTAAACCCAAGTTTCTTTCCTAATACATGTCAGTAAACATTATCCTTCACATTCATCTCAGACCACAGCATAACCCTGACTGCCAATTAGCCCAGGGGTGTTTTATATGCCTTCTTCTTTAAGAGTTTAAGATCTGAGATAACTACCTTAAAGATATATAGCATTCAGAGATCACTGTATATAAAATGTGAAGAAAAACAGAGAAGCAAAGGCAAGGATGTTCTTTTTAGAAGAACCGAATTCAAATTCACACATCCCTGCTCTACCTCCAACCATCCTTACGTTATGTTAGTAAGTTAGCATCCTTGGACCTCAATTTCCTCTCAAAATGGGAATAATAATATGGAAACATTGTTGTTGTTTTTTTTTTTTTTGCGATGCCGGGGATTGAACCCAGGGGCGTTCTACCTCTGCGCTACACCCCTGGCCCTATTTTTTATCCTTTATTTTGAAACCGGGTCTCATGAAGTTGCGGAGGGCCCCACTAGGTAGAGAGAGAGAGAGAGAGAGAGAGAGAGCTGAGGCTGGCTGTGAACCCGGATCCTCCGGTCTCCGCCTCCCAAAGTACTGGGATTACAAGCATGCGCCACCACGCCTGGCCCTGGAAACATTGTTGACTTACCGAAGTAGGATAGTTTGTGGAAAGGGCTTTGTAAATTTAAAATTTCTACATCAACAAGCAGGATGACAAAGACCAAATTGGGTATTCTATTCCAGACAGAGCTCTAACAAGCAGTCCCATTAAACTGATCAGATAAAATTGGCATTGTACATTCTAATGTCAAACTAAACAATGCATTCGTAGTCCATTTTTATTTTAAATCTGATGATGTCAAGAGTTTAAATAGAATGTGATTTATTTCCCTCAGATATAGAGAAAACTCTGACTTGGGAAATACCTTCTCAAAAAGCCTGATCTATGTGTTCAGATTTTAATATATGGTTTCCATGGGCATAATTACTTAAAATTCACATATGAGAAAATAGTTTAGCAACTCTTTGGACAATGTGAACTACTTGGGTTTCAGCATTCTAGAACACATTAGCTGCCAGTTTGCTTTGAATTTGAAAAATTATTTGTCACCATCAGGGTAGCATAGTTTTCATTACAAAAGAAAATGAAAGAAAATTGCCAGAGAGCCTCAGCTCTCTCTCTCTTTCTCTCCCTTGTCTCTTTCTCTCTCTACCTAGGGAAAGTATAAAGGTCTGTGGCACCATGTTAAGCGAAAGGCACCACCATGGTGTCTGGGAAATGCAAAATCTAAAGAAACTATCAGGAGCACAGGCCACAGTAAATTTTACTTGCTTCTTATTTATGCACTATATTCTTATTAGAGTAGCTTCTACATTTTTCATTGAAGACAGGAAGAGTATTTAAAGTCCTCCTGGCGCTCTCCCCTGCACCCCCTAAAAAACTGAATGAAAATTATATAATGGAAATAAAGGGAGTAGTTACTATCAGGTGATGAAAATAAAAGAGACAATTTCTTTTTACATATACTGAAAACTATGATTAAAACAGAAACATTGCTGTATTTCCACCATACAGATGGCATGTAAGAGGCATAGACAAAGTTTCATGTGTCAAATGCTTCTATCAGTTCAAAGCATCTAATCTAAAAAAAATTAAATTGGATTTTTCCCTGAGCTCTCACCTAGTTGCAACACTCAAATCCCCACGAACGTGGAAGATGTTATCAAGACGGACTGTGATGAGCTTTTTTAAGTCAATCCAGTTTGACTTAGTCTTAAGGGCAAGAAGAGCCCCCACTAAAGAATGGAAGAGAAGCATGATTTTGAAACCCTACAATCTTATAAGAAAGTGCTTGCATAAATACTGTCTCCTTGAGCTACACAATAACCATAAGCAGGTGGGAAATTTTAGGCTCAGGGAGGATGAATGCCTTCTCTGAGTTCACAGGGCAGGTAAATGGCAGGTATGGAACCCACACCTCCAGCTTCCTAGCCTTCCCTCAAGTCTCCAGCTAATGGTTTTCTGTCAGTACTCCAGAGCACATTTCTAGGGGTGGGAGCACATTTCCAAGGATGAAGCAATGGGTCTATCTTAATTTACCCAACCTCCCCACCCCAACAAATTCCCCAGGTTACATTCATGTGCATTTTACACCAATCCTTTCAAAATCTTTATCCTTTCATTTACTCCCATTTATATGCTATCTAGTGTTAATTCTCTCCTCCTAAATCTATTGGGTAACCTTCCCCAAACAACACATTTTAAAGAATGGTTAGTTACCTCCTCTCTTTTTTCATTGTCATTAAGGCTACCTTACATATTACCTTAAGTATCATCAAGGGGACTCTGCACACTTTGATTGAACAAAGGATCAGAAAAGGATTGCTAAACTGTAATAGATTTGAGTTTCCAACTGGTCAAGAAATGTCTCAGACACCACCACCACTGATCACCCATGCTCTCTGGCACCACCTCATGTTAACAAAGCCAACTAGAGACAGCACAGGATCCTGAGTCAACTACTAGAACTGGTCAAATAAAGCTAACGAAATAAGTGAGACAAATGGTAAGCTGTAGGAAATACCTTATTAAAAAACAAAACTTAGCAGGGTGTGGTGGTGCACACTTGTAATCCCAGTACTTGGGAGGCTGAGACCGGAGGATCACAGGTTCGTGGCCAGCCTCAGCTACTTAGTGAGGCCCTCCGCAACTTAGTGAGACCCTGTTTCAAAATAAAGAATAAAAAAAAAATAGGGCTGGGGGTATAGCTCGGAGGTAGAATGCCCTGGGCTCAATCCCCAGTACTGAGAAAAAAAACTTCCTTTCTCACTCCTCTAGCCCCCCAACTCCATCTACAAGCAAGGATATGAACAGGCAAACATAAAACACAAACCACACTGGACAGCCGTCACTGCCTTCCAAAAAATACCTCTGCATCAGAAAATACCTGAAGAAAGTTAGGGAACTAATTATAAGGAGGAAACAGCAGGAAGGTAATGAATGTCATTCGGATAGCAAACATCCGCGACTCTTTCCCACCTCTGAACTCCCAGGGAGAACACCCTCTCCTTCACCTTAACCTTCATATTAAGCAAATAGAAAGTCATGTAAACCAAGCCAGGGTCCCTGAAGGTTTTAGAATAATATTTATTACTATTTTTCAAAATGCCTCTGGCATACCTTTTTTTTTAAGTGGAATTCATTTACACGATTGAACTTGAGGCATGTTCGAAACATCGGAAGCCTACTCCCAACCCACAGTAAGGACAAATCATTCCCTGTCTAGATGTCCTTGTTTGGCCAGACCTCCTATAAGTCTGACAGCTCGGCATATGCGTTGCGTATGGGTCTTGGCTCTGAGTCACATTCCTCAGGTACATTTCCCTGGGAACTTTGATTTCCGCTTTGAGGGCTGGCACTGACTCCTGCTCGCTCTTATAAGAAAATGTCTACCACTGAGAGTTGAAAATGTGCAAGATTCCTTCTTTAAGTACACAAACACTCCAAGTCTGGCCACTTTCCTGTAGCCCTGCCAGGTTTTCTCTCTGTCTGATACCTGATCAAGTAACTTTTTTTTTTAGGGGGAAAAACAGAAGGGAAGGAATGTACTACATCCACAGCCGACCACCTTACAAGACTTAACCAAATGACCTGTACAGATGATGTCCTGGTAGAAACACACATACCTGATATACTTTGGTAAACCACTCAGTGGCCAGCTTCGTGAATTCCTCATTTACCCAGGGGTGCTCTCTAAAAAGCATTTGCTAGATAAACACTTGCTTACAAGTCAAAATTAGTGCATCTTCACCATTTTGCATGCAAACTCAAAGAGCTTTTTCTCTCCCAACTCTGACCTGCTGTCAATCAAAAGGGTTGGGATAAGTCAGAGCTGGATGAAGTTATAAGAAGCCACTATTTCCATTTTACCGCCCAGGCGCACACAAACATTTGCTGAGTCATTTATAATAGTGCAAGAATTCAGATGCCATGGCATGAATTGAGGACTGAGGACGGAGTGTCCGCCTTTCCTTCTGAATTTCCTGGCACTCAATGGTCTGTATCACAATAAAAACATACTTTCGAGTCTGTGAATGTCTTGAGTGTCTTTTCTTGTTCATTCTCTCTCTTGCTGTTTGTGTGTATGTGTATGTGTCTGCCTGCCTCTGTGTGACTTTCTTAATATTGATCTTTTACTTTAACCCTTTCAAAAGAGTTTTGATCATAAAACCTCAATCTAAGTTTATAATGCACAGAATATTTTTATTCTGAGGTCTCATAGGTTCTGTACAGTTCAATACACTTACCTTCTCTCGGCCAATACTAAAAACATCGAATTGGAGCTAGTAACTATGGACTTATTGAGACTTTGAGGGGCCACAAGAATTTAATATTAAACCAAATTTTTTAGTAATGTCTTGATTTTTTTTTTTTTTGGTACTGAAGATTGAACCCAGGGGCATTCTACCTCCAAGCTACACCCCTAGCCCTTTTTTTAAATTTTTAATTTTGAAACAGAGCCTCACTAAGTTGCTAAAGGTCTTCCTAATTGCTAAGGTTGGCCTCAAACCTGCCATCCTCCTGTCTCAGCCCCCCAAATCCTGGGATTATAGGTGTGTGCCACCATGCTTACATGTCTTGACATTTTTAACAACAGCACAAAATGGTAACATCCTTATTGCATATGTAGAGCAAGAGAAATAAAAATGAAGAAAGATAAAAATAAAGTACCAATTCCCTTCACTCTCATTGAACCTGATGAAATTTAAAAAAATTCTTATTATCTTCATTTTATAAATGGAAACTTGGGACTATGGTTCCAACTTGTGACTTCCCTGAGATTTGTGAATGGCAATTTCAAGAATACAACTGAAGTCACCCACCTATAACCCAGTCCAGGACTTACTCCATCCATGCATGAGTCTCCCAGCTCTGCTGTGCGTATGACGCTGTTGGTGGGGGGGCGGCTCTCAGACTCTGCCAAGGTTTCAAACATCGGTGTATCTCTCTCCCCTCCCTCACACTGCAAGCAAGAGAGCTCACCGCAGAGCCCCCATCCCACCTTAGGTGAGGCTCCTGCTTCACATCCCTCCCCTTCCATGTCCAGCCCACCTTTCCAACCACTAGTGGTAGAGATAATTGGGGGTTTAAGTCTTGAAAGATTTCACTGTGGTTTCCCACATATTTTGGACTTTTAAAATCATCCACAAGGGAAGAAAAGTTGGGGGCCAAGTTGCCTTTAATACACATGTGGCTATTAACATAACTTGGAATGTTCCTTCTTTAAATAGGAACTCTCCGGCCTCCTCTCTTTGAGGAATGCTTGGAAAGAACATTACATGACAATGATGAAAATTCTTCCTGAGCTTCGGAGGCCCTTGCTGGCCATTCACCCTGTTGACATGCAACTGTACTGTACAACATGTGGCTTGCTTAACGAGGTAATTGTGCCCAGATGATGTGGTCTGTGCGAAAGTTGAAGTGGTTATTTTTTTTTTCTTGGCTATTTTTCAATAGGATGAATTGAAACTTTAGAAATGTGGCCAGGTTCAAAGTATGACTCAACAAGGGGGTATTCCTAAAGTTTGTCTGCATCAGAAACTGATATGCTTACCTTGAACCTATATTCTATAGCATCACCAACTGAAAGGAAACCACTCATTGGTAACACTAGTGTCAAGTGATGGGGTTTTACAGAAAACAAAAATGACGTGGCCCTAGAATCATTCTCTTTACATAGAATTGTAAATGGAGCTATTAACCAAATGCTGGTAAACAATATAGATTCTAAATGAATGCAGGGTTAATTAATTGAGTCCTCTGTGAAGCTCAGTAGCATTATTAAGAAACAGATATGCTAGCCTGGGGTGGTGGTGCATGCCTATAATCCCACTACTTGGGAGTCTGTGAGAGAGGAGCATCATAGGTTTGAGGCCAGTCTCAGCAACTTCGAGAGACCCTGTTTCAAAATAAAAAATAAAATAGGGCTGGGGGGTGTAGCTCAGAGATAGGGTGGTCATATTAGGCATATGCACAAAAGCAGGGGAAATAAAACCTATTCTTTCCTTGACATGATGTCACCCCATTAGGCTGCATGCTCCTTGGGTAATAAGAGGTCACAATCACTGTTCATAGATGTGTGGGGAGTCACGAAAAACATATTATTCACTGACACTTAGGTTATAACTGGACCCAACAGGGTACACAGTTCTTGATATATGATCAAATTTCGTACTTCAAGACAAACCAAGTCCAATCCACATTTGAAGATTATATAGGTTTTAGTACAACTAAAATCATTCTCAAAGACCTCAGCACAGCTGTGTTTAAAATGCCCCAAATGAATCCCAAGCTTCTGGCTGGCCTCCTCCTGCCTGGTTCCCTCTCCTCCCATCCCTGTACTCCCTTCCTGACACCCAGAGCTTCTACCTACCCCACACATAATCATTTGCTCTGACCTAACAATAGACCCATCTTTCTGGAAGCACTGATGTCCACTCATCCCCTTTCCCTCCCTACACATCCAACAATAAAACACCCCTACATGCATTAAGAGAAAACAAAGCAAGAGTACTGGAACCCCAAGAACCTGCATCCTTACTCAGACCCCTGGCTGGCTTTGTTCTCTCTCTCTCTCTCTCTCTCTCTCTCTCTCTCTCTCTCTGGTCTGGCTGTGGGCCACCAAACCATTATCTTGGTTTACAAAGGATCAAATTCCTGTATTTCAGATACAGAATTTAGGGTTTTGCAGGTAGGCATCAAATGGTTAAAAGCAATTTTCTCCTCTCTGTAGAGTTTCAAGAGCCCACAGCCCTATCTCTGAGCTACACCCCCCAGCCCTATTTTATTTTTTATTTTGAAACAGGGTCTCTCGAAGTTGCTGAGACTGGCCTCAAACCTATGATGCTCCTCTCTCACAGACTCCCAAACAAAAATCACTACAAAAATAAAAAAAAAGAAACCCTTCTGAATTTTTTTTTAGGAATCCCTGCTGTTTGCCTTTTTAACTACCTACTAAAAAGGATTTTATATCACTGGACAGTATAGGACAGAGCTATTAAAAACAGAAAAGGTATAAAAAGCAATCATTGCCCATGTGCTTTTAAATGATAGAAATCGAGAGTGGTGCAAAGAAGTTAGGGGATAAAATCCTATTTGGTGCTGGAAATACTGCGCCTTTTTTTTTTTTTTTTTTCTGGTGAGCTGGTGTGTGCCAGCTTTTTCAGACGAAGGAATGCTGAGTGTCAAGGGGTCAGGATCAATCCGGTGTGAGTTGATGAGGCAGGAGGGTGGGGAGGAATCCGAGGAATGTCCCTGTTTGTGTAGGACTCCATTCAGCTCATTGGCGAGCCGGGCCGCCGGGAGCGTATAAAAGCGCGGGCCGCCCGCCCCAGCAGCACACAACTCTTCCCGCAGAGAGGAGGCAGCCGGTGCAACTGCGACCACAGGCGACCGCCCGCCAGTCTCCAGCCCGACGGCAGCCGCCCCGGCCGACAGCCCCAGCGACCCCCGCCGGCGCCCCGGCACCCACCTGCGCCGTCCGCGCCCCTCGCCGCCGCCCTGCGCCCCGTCCGCGCCGCCCGCTCCGCCCGCTGCGCCCCGACCATGGCCCCCGTCGACGCGGGACTCCTGCGCTGCGCCCTCGTGCTCCTCGTCGCCCTCTGCAGCCGGGTAAGGGCCGGGAGCCCCTGGCCGCCGGGGAGGCCTGGAGGGCGGGACTGGAGCCCGCGGCCGGCCGGCTGACCGCCCCTTCCTCCCCGCAGCCGGCCGCCAGCCAGGACTGCAGCGGGCAGTGCCAGTGTGCAGCCGCCCCGGCGCCGCGCTGCCCGGCCGGCGTGAGCCTCGTGCTGGACGGCTGCGGCTGCTGCCGCGTCTGCGCCAAGCAGCTGGGCGAGCTGTGCACCGAGCGCGACCCCTGCGACCCGCACAAGGGCCTCTTCTGCGACTTCGGCTCCCCTGCCAACCGCAAGATCGGAGTGTGCACCGGTAAGACCCGCAGCCCCGGCCCCGGCCCCGCACGCCGCCACCTCTTCCCTCACGCCCACCCACCTGCTAGCGGAAGAACCCATTCCCTCCGAGTCCCTTTCTGCAGCTGCTTCCAGCCCGCCCCCTGCAGCCCTGACCCCAACTCGAATCCCTCCTGCGCTCTGGAAGCCTGACCTCTCACCTCGCCTGCTTTTTCCCCCCTTCCTCTCCTGCAGCTAAAGATGGTGCCCCCTGTGTCTTCGGCGGGACGGTGTACCGGAGCGGAGAGTCCTTCCAGAGTAGCTGCAAATACCAGTGCACTTGCCTGGACGGGGCCGTGGGCTGTGTGCCCCTGTGCAGCATGGATGTCCGCCTGCCCAGCCCTGACTGCCCCTTCCCCAGAAGGGTCAAGCTGCCGGGGAAATGCTGCGAGGAGTGGGTGTGTGACCAGCCCAAGGACCAGACTGCGGTTGGCCCTGCCCTGGCTGGTGAGTTGTCTCCTGCTGGCTCAGTGTTGTCATTTGCTCCGGGGGACTGAGTCAGAGCTATGCTAAGCAAAGGGGGAGATTGCCTTATCCAGGCGTTTTACCTTGTGTTTGTGTGTGCTGCTCTCACAGCCTACCGACTGGAAGACGTCTTTGGCCCAGACCCAACTTTGATGCGAGCCAACTGTCTGGTCCAGACCACAGAGTGGAGTGCCTGTTCCAAGACCTGTGGGATGGGCATCTCCACCCGGGTTACCAATGACAACGCTTTCTGCAGGCTGGAGAAGCAGAGCCGCCTCTGCATGGTCAGGCCTTGCGAAGCTGACCTGGAAGAGAACATCAAGGTATGTGCTGTGCCGCTATTCACTCATTTTCATGGAATGATAGGGAATAGGAACAAAGTCAGGTCACTCGCCACCCTTCTTATTATAGGCCTGTTATCTCCCAAAATATCTAACTATGGTGCTGCTTTGCCGGAATGAGAGATTATGTAATAAGAACCACCAGTTTTCCACTACAAAATCCTCCCCAGTGTTAGTTAATTCAAGACATTCCAAAGGAGGCCATGACTATTTTTGGAAAACTGGCAAATGAAACTCAAAGTTTCTCTCCTCAAAATATAAACAGAAGTCAGACAACATAGGACTAGGACACAGAGGGTTGAGAGAAGCCACTCTCCTTTTAGTAATTGTTGTTTCTCTTCTTACTTGTCTTCCATAGAAGGGCAAAAAGTGCATCCGTACCCCCAAAATCTCCAAGCCTGTCAAATTTGAGCTTTCTGGCTGCACCAGCGTGAAGACATACCGGGCTAAGTTCTGCGGGGTCTGCACCGATGGCCGATGCTGTACCCCCCACAGAACCACCACCCTGCCCGTGGAGTTCAAGTGTCCTGACGGCGAGATCATGAAGAAGAGCATGATGTTCATCAAAACCTGTGCCTGCCATTACAACTGTCCCGGAGACAACGACATCTTCGAGTCACTGTACTACAAGAAGATGCATGGAGACATGGCATAAAACCAGAGAGTGAGAGACATTAACTCATGAGACTGTAACTTGAACTGATTCACATCTCATTTTTATGTAAAAATGATTTGAATAGCACAAGTTAATTTAAATCTGTTTTTCGAACTGGGAGAGAGAAATCCCCCACCAAATCCAAAATGTTGCGCCATGTCATACAAGTAGTCTATCAACCCCAGACACTGGTTTGAAGAAAGTTAAGACTTGACAGTGGGATTATATTAGCACACAGCTCCAGAATGTATGTTTAGGTATAGCTTCAGGAGAAGCAGAGACATCAGTACAAAGGCTAGTGTCATCAGATGTCATCCGAAAAGTTGTAATGCGCCTGCTATTCGAAGTGTGATTGAGAGGAAAATTTTAGCATGCTCGCTGACGTGCCTGTAGCTCCAGCGACAGCTAAGATGTGCGTTCTCCAGCCATCTGGAGGCTGAGTCATGTTCTGTAAGTCTGAACAGTAGATTCGGCCCTGACATTCTGATTCACATGACAGTGTTCAGGAATCAGAATCCTGTCTATTAGACTGGACAGCTTGTGGCAACTTAATTTGCCTGTAACAAGCTAGATTTTTTTTTTTACTGATATTGTAAATATTGTGGATATATATATATATATATGTACAGTTATCTAAGTTAATTTAAAGTTGTTTGTGCCTTTTTGTTTTTGGTCTTAATGCTTTGATATTTCAAATGTTAGCCTCAAGTTCTGGATACCATAGGTAGGACATGAAGCTTGTCTGATAATTCAAAGCCTGAAGTGGATACCCAAATGGAAATGGTAATCAGTTAGCGTGGCAGTCCATCAGCACAGGTGGTTTGCTGGAGGTGAGGCAGCGATGTCCGTGGAAGTCTGATTTCTTGATAGGAAATGTGGTAGCCTCATTTTCCATGAACAATGGCCTTTGTTTAAAAATGACTGGCTCTACATAGCTGGTCAGGTTTCCACCTGGAAGCATTTGTTTCTACTTTGACTATGACTGTTTTTTTGGACAGTTTATTTGTTGAGAGTGTGACCAAAAGTTACATGTTTGCACCTTTCTAGTTGAAAATAAAGTATATATTTTTTCTATAAAGGGCTTGGCTATTCGTTTATTCTTGCAAACAAGTATTTCTGAATTTTCTTGAGTATAAATGGGAAGTTTTTGTTTATCTTAAGATAATTTGCCAATAATTTTCTAGATGCCTTTCTATCACATATAGTAATAAAGTGGTTAATTAATAAAATTTTACACAAGCATCCTTCACACTAAGTCAAGTGTCAGACTTGCAGGTATATGCACCATATTGAGTACACAGGCATTTTTTGATATCTCCACAGTACTTCATAAACACTTTAAATTTGATTCTCTAGATGACTCCAGTCTCCTCTAATCCCTGTGGTATTATACCCAGTCCTTTTTACATTTAGTACATCTTTAGCCATTGTCAGCTAATTTCCAACCTTTCACATCACTAGTCTCCCTTGCATATGGAAAAATGTTTGAATATTTTCCTAATTTTTATGTTCTATGATGGGTCTATTTCTGAACTTCAATATCTTACTGTTAAATCTGGAAAGTAGACAATGAAATATACATTAGAATGGAGCCATTTAACAAATTATTATTTGTAATTATGTTCCCAGTTGCCATGGTAACCAATGACAAGTGGTGGCAGAGTTAGGAGAGAAGCCAAGCTTCCATTCATTCATGTTAATAAAAATGTGTCTTCGTTTAAAAGTAATTTCTTCCTTTTCCCAAGTCTTTAGCTTTATCAACTTCAAGATCAATGTATATCCTACATGACCAAGGGGTTTACAAGTGAAGTGAAATTTTTCAAGAACCCTGATATGGAAATGATAATGGACCAACCTAGGCTTCTATTGAAAAGTGGACCCCAGTAAAGGACAAACAAAGAAATACTCCAAGGGCAACTGGAAGCCCAGTTTTTCCAGATAAGAATAGCTGTGGATTCCAGGATACAGGGGAAAAATTGCAGACAGACTAGCCTGTCCCAGGGTAATTAGCAATGTTGTAGTCATTCTGAGAGACAAAAATACACCTGAAAATAAAAGACTAGTTCTACAAACAGTGCCCACACCACAAACCAAAGGAAAAACTTCCCGTGTTCAAAATGTGAGGAGTATTTCTGGTCACAGCATTGGTTTGCAGGATACACCCACATATGTATATAGCAACACTGTCAGCAGCCACACTCCACTCCCCCAAACAAACTCACATGTGCACACACGCACAGTGCATTGTCAGTTCACATTTCCTTACTTCTGATAACTAGCAGCAAAGATAAAGGGCATGGCAAATGAACCCAACTTTTTTAAAGGAATGGGAGAATTCTGGAGGGGGGAAGAAGCAGTAGTAGAAGCATCGATTTCAGATATTCCAAATCCCCATATTAAAAACAGTGTAAGGGAGGCTGAGACCAGAGGATCCGGGTTCGCGGCCAGCCTCAGCTAGTGAGGCCCTCCGCAACTTCGTGAGACCCGGTTTCAAAATAAAGTACAAAAAATAGGGCTGGGGGTGTAGCTCGGAGGTAGAACGCCCCTAGGTTCAATCCCCGGTACCACAAAAAACAACAACAACAAAAAAAAACAGTGTAACTAGATTGCATAACCAAAATCCCATGAGCAGCCAGGTGTGGTGGCGCACACTTGTAATCCCAGTACTTTGGGAGGCGGAGACCGGAGGATCCGGGTTCGCGGCCAACCTCAGCTCGCACAAGCGCTCACTCTCTCTCTCTCTCTCCCTGTCTCTCTCTCTCTCTCTCTCTCTCCCTGTCTCTCCCTCTCTACTTAGTAAGGCCCTCCGCAACTTCGTGAGACCCGGTTTCAAAATAAAGTATAAAAAAATAGGGCCAGGGGCATAGCGCGGAGGTAGAACGCCCCTGCGTTCAATCCCCAGTACCGCAAAAAAAAAAAAAATCCCATGAGCAATATCTGTAACAAAATTAGGAGATGAGACACCCCTTGGCCCCCAAAATATAAGGGAGACAATTATCAATCACCAAAAGACCTGCTCTGTGTCAGCATGCATGTAGGAAAAAGGAGAAACAACAGGGTGTCTGATGTTCCTGAGAACAAGAGCACCCCAGAGAGCTAGCAAGTACTCACTAGAAATACAGCCAGCTAGTCTAACAGCAGCACTGAAATTGGTAGAAGTTGGGGCTGCTCCAACAAAACTTGCAAGCCAGGATTTCTTTCCAAGAGAGGACACCCACACTGCTTAGGAGTAGAATCAAAATCAAGCAGGTCAGAAAGAACAGAGACATTGAGAGGGAAGATTCAGACCAAAATGAGAACAAAGGTTCAAATTTTCCAGAAGTAAACTGCCATATCCTTAATACGACAGGAAAGCAACAATAGAGGGGGCTCTGTGCATTTAAAAGCTTTCTACACCAAGCCGCCTTCTTGAGCAAAGTTCAGGAGAACTAATTTCACATAATTAGGAAAACAAAATGATCAAAGCATATAAAGTTGCTGTGTGAAAAAGAGAAAATAGAGGGCAGAATAGCATCCATACAGATTATAAAAACATCTAAGGAATTCATGCCCATAAAACATAGCCAAACTCTAATTTCCTATTTCAAAAGAACATTAACAAAATGATATTAGACACAAATTATGATAAGGAAACAACTAAGAAAATAGCAACATAGGTCAGAATTAGCAAAACTTAGAGATAAGGTGAAGGAGTTAGAAATGAAGGAAAGATACCTACCTAACTAGAAGGAATACAGGATTGAATAGCTACAACAGGCTGAAAGAGAAAGAAAGAAAGAGAGAAAGAAAGAAAGAAAGAAAGAAAGAAAGAAAGAAGAAAGAGAGAGAGAGAGAGAGAGAGAGAGAGAGAGAAAGAAAGAAAGAAAGAAAGAAAGAAAGAAAGAAGAAAGAGAGAGAGAGAGAGAGAGAGAGAGAGAGAGAGAAAGAAAGAAAGAAAGAAAGAAAGAAAGAAAGAAGAAAGAAGAAGGAAGGAAGGAAGGAAGGAAGGAAGGAAGGAAGGAAGGAAATCAAAAGGTTTCAAGAAAAGATAACAAATATTATAGTTAGGCAAAGAAGATCCAATATATGAATAGTAGGTGTTTTGGGAGAAAAAAAACCCTATAAATCAAGAAAACCTCTGAAATAAAAAATGATTGGAAAGTAGATATTGAAAGAACACAACCTAGCGTGGTAGTGCATGCCTATATTCCCAGTACTTGGGAGGCTGAGACAGAAGGATCACAGGTTCAAGGCCAGCCTCAGCAACTTAGCGAGACCGTTTCAAAATAAAAAGTAAAACAGGGCTGACAGTGTAGCTCAGAGGTAGAAATCTCCTGGGTTCAATCCCTGGTAAAGAAAGAAAGAAAGAAAGAAAGAAAGAAAGAAAGAAAGAAAGAAAGAAAGAAAGAAAGAAA
>PVJS01030603.1:0-23978 GCA_004027185.1 Glis glis | reverse complement strand
CTCTCTCTCTCTCTCTACCTAGTGAGGCCCTATGCAACTTTGTGAGACCCGGTTTCAAAATAAAGTATAAAAAAATAGGGCCAGGGGTGTAGCGTGGAGGTAGAATGCCCCTGGGTTCAATCCCCAGTACCGCCAAAAAAAAAAAAAATTGAGACCCTCAGCAACTTAGAGAGACCCTGTTTCAAAATAAAGCAAAGGCAAAAAGGGCTAAGGATGTAGCTCAGAGGTAGAATGCCCCTGAGTTTAATCCCCAGTACTGAAAAAAAAGAGAAATGAAATGAACAGCTTCATATACAAAGCACTTGGGAGTAGAACACTATATAAGATAGTCATTTCCTCCTGCACTCAGAGTTCACATTCTAGTAGGAAAAACAGACATTAATGAAGTCTTAGATGCTTACTTACTGCATCCCAAACGCAACTGTCTTAAAGGTGGAACAGTGAGTGCTTTGAGAAATTATATAGGAGACACTCCATGTAGGTATTCTGAAAAAGTGACATTCAGGCAAAAATAAGATGAGCAAAAGGAAATGAACTAAGGTGATGGGCTAGGGATGGGGAGATAGATTGTGATTCCGGCAAGGATTTGACATGCGATGAAGTCCTAGGGCAGGCAGGTGTAGTTGGAAGTAAAGGAGGGACAAAGGAGAGTTTAGTGAGTGTGAGGGAGTGGAGTGGGGGGAGGCTGCTGATGGTGGCTGCCTCTGAACATGAGTTTTAGCTATTCTAAGAACACTGGGAAACCATGGAAGGTTTTGAGCAGGGACACAACACAATCTCGCCTGTGTTTCAAGAAGATGGTCTGGCTGCTGGTGGGGAGTGGGCTGAAAGGTGGTGGAGGAGAATGAAAGAAGTGGGTAGCAGGGAGGAGGCTGTTGCAATTGTCTAAGCTAGAGATGATATGGTGGCTTCAGTGTGACTTGATGCTTCATGTATCTACTGTATTTAGGGTTGTGAAGCAGGATTAGTTTGTGCTAGCCAAGCTGCTGTACATTTAATGGGCAGTTTCTTAGTGTTAAGGTGAGGGCACTAAAGGTTTGTCATTTAGTCCTACACATCATCTATGTACCTTTATATTTAATTTGCATTTAAGGACAGTATGTGTAATGCTATGTGTTTCCTTAGGGCTTAGCACCCTGCAAAATTGAAGGCGGCAGCTTCCATGAATTCCGGCTTTTGTAATAGGCAGCTAATTTTGATTATCCAACAACCTCTGGCTGCTCACATTCTTGCTCTTATTGTCCATTTATTTTGGACAGTTTGCGTGCCATGCTGTTGGAAATGCCATATCTGTTACACAATGTCAGGGTGACTAAGTGAGGCAGGATTCCCCCATGCTAGAGGAAATAGTCCCAGTTCGCAGGGAATAAGACAGTATGAGGATAAGATGCACCCCTGTAAGGTGCTCTGTCTTCTTGCCCAGGTGTCAGGTGCTGCTGCTAATGATGTGAGCTGCACAGCAATGCTCCCAGACACAGCCACTGAAGCCACAGGAAGGTCCTGGGGAATGAACTGACCAAATAATGAATTGTGTTAAGTGCATGTACAAATATGTCACAATGAATCCCGTTATTATGTATAATTATTATGCACCAACAAAAAAGTTAAATGCATAAAAAAGGGGGAGACACTGAAGAGTGGAAAGACCATAAACCTTGGAGATAGATGTATCTCAATTGTACTACACAGAGCTCTGTAACCTTGGGCATATTATTTAACCTCTGCGAGCCTGATTTTCCTCACCTGTGAGAAGGGGCTAATGATCATACCGTCCTTTTGGGACTCCCCTGGGGACTAGATGTGATAGAGCATATGAAGTAGGGCCTACCGCTCTGCAGGCATCAGATAACTGTTGAATTTCCTTCTCCCTTTAACCACGTAATAACTAGCTTCCCTGATGTCACCCAGGGGCCCTCAGAGTCTTTCTGCGGTAATGAGATCATTACCACATCCTCATATTTTATAGCTGATTTGGGGTAATGTGGCAATTTCGCTTATCTGAGCTGTTCCTTCCTTCTGAGGGTATGGATAACTGAATTTTCAGTAGAAGGAGGAGGCAGATAAGACTATACAATAAGCCCTGAGAATATCTGACTATAGCTCATAGCCTGCCAGCAACATAATACATCCAGTCTGACCTTTGGTGTCTGGCAAACGCATAAGCAGGCATGGTGCTGCTCTCAAATAGTTAAGCAAGTGGATTCTTCATTTGTGAATTTTTTGAAACCTTCTTTGAATCATTGATCATCTTCTACCACATCTTTAGTTAATAGCTCTATGAACGTATTAATCACATATAAGTGCTTTTTCATTGCACCTAAACTTACCCTTTTGCCAAACTCAAATGGTGCTTCTTGATTCCAGTATTTCCTTGGGCTGGGCAATACATTTTTACTCACCCTACTCTTGTTTTCAGTTCAGGTACCTGAGCCATAGTGGGGAAGTTCTGGACATGGCTCAGAAAATTGGTATAGTCTTGTTTTTGCTGCCTGTCATTTGGACAGATGTCATTTCTCTGAGCTTCAGTTTTCTCCCTTGTGAAATGGTGGTAATTCTACCTACTTCCTACTGTCCTCCCTTTCTATGTAGGGATCAAAGTATATTTTTGAAAGGTATGTAAACTATTAAACACTATAGAAATGATTTTCATTATACAGCTGAGTCACCATGGAGATTCCAAAATTTCCATCAGGCTGTCCCCAGTTCTACTGAATCAGTCTCTAGGTATCTCTATGATGGGTAGAATGGGTCCCAGGTACCTCTATGATTATAAAATATGCCTACGTGATTCTGATATCCAGGAAAGGTCAAGTGCACTGCCCTATCAAAATATAGGATAATGTCACTATTTACGATATTATAGACTTCCTTTGTCTTAGCCAATCATCTGCACTCATTCAGATGCATCTTCACCTGCTGCCCTTCACACCTTCAGTGATTGTTGTCAGACCTTTCATCCTCATTCCTTACATCATCTTCCTGCAACCCAGTTCTCCAGCCACACCAGACTACTTGTCATCCACTGAAAGTCTCATTCACTTCCCTGCCTTTGTGATTCTGCTCAGTGATTCCTTGAGAGAACATTCTTACTGTGGTGCAGGCACCTGTTCTTCTTGTAGCACTTCCAGCATAAACTATGCAACTAGAAAGTGCCATTCCACTTATCTTCTTCTTGATAGGTGAAAACCGTAAGATCCAAAGAAAGTCAGTTATTTTCCTGAGGTTACACAGCTAATTAATGATAAAGTCAGGATTAGAATCCAGATCTCTTGACTCTAGATGAATGGTCTTTATACCACATATCCTTGTAAAAAATATTTAAGCACCTAGTATACACCAGGCACTGGCATATAGTTGTACTATAAATATGCAAAACAAGCTTATGAACCCACTATACCAAATACACAGCACTTGTCTCTAGGACTTAAAAACTTTAGTTGTCCCTTTTAGTATACTTAAATATATACTCAATTCTTAAATCTTTCCAGGAATCATACTTTCTCCTCTAATATATTCTTGTACTAGTCACAACCCATGCACATCTGCCTTGTACTATACATCTCACCTGAGTTACATGAAGGCAGGTAAAGGCAGGGTCTTCCTGCCAGAGACTTCAGCTCTCTCCTCTCCTGGGCTTGGATCATGAGCAGGGGGTGGGGCGTGCTCCTGACCCATTTCCCTCAATTCAAGTGCTCACATTTGGCAACCTCACCATGACTCCCTTGGATGGCTGGCAAGAGTCTTTAGAGGGACCCTTAATCTCAAGCATAGTGTCCTGACACCAGCTCTACAGGATGGTCATTTATTGGGAGTTTGAACTCAGCATTTCACTTTGGGAAAAAAAATTTCAGTTATGATCTGATACAAGGATTTTGTGCTTGAGCCAGCATATCCAACTTAATCTCCAAAGTTTCCCTGTTAAGTGGTCATGAAATCAATATGATTCTCAGCTAGCTCAGATAGTACCAGAAAAATCCTAGTAAGTCTACACATTAAATGAGTAGAGGGGTAAGCGACAGGAAACAGATTTCTATTCTCTTCCCTCCTTATCCAGTTTGGTTTAAGAATAAAGAGGCAAGGGTTAGAATTGTTGATCATTAGAGAGCTCTTCCTGAAAGTAAAAAGAGTGGCCCACCCTTCTCTGTTTCACAACTCAGTATCTGAAGGGCTACATTAAGCAACCCGAGCAAACCTCACTGCCCTTTCAACATTTCCTCTGTACCTCTGTGTTCATGAGGCCCCTTCATTTCCAGCACATCAGCGACATCAGTTTAGAAAATGAACAATAGCGATGGATCAGTACTGCATGTCACGAGATCAAATATTGACTAATATCTGCAGCAGTGAAGAGAAATTAGCAAATTCATGATCTCACCGTTTCTCATGCCAGTGCCTATCATGTGTTTTTGAAAATAAAGTTCCTTGCATTCAAACTATTAGAACTTGTAAGGAAATTATTATGAATTTAAAACCTTCCAAGATCTGTGTTTCCTTCTAGGGGATTGGAATTAGGCAAACTTGAATACAGATATAAACAATTAGAGGACATACTCTTCACAAAGCTACCATTTACTTTTTCTTCTTGAAAGAAAGATTCACACGTTTAATAGTTATTGTTTCTGCTATAGACATTAATTAGAACTTGATTTTTAGCCACAGGGAAGTTGGTGTTTGATAAAGGGTAGCTGCAACAACAACAACAATAATAATGCTAAATAAACAATTTTACCACTGAGCCTGACAACTGCTAAAGGTCCAACATACATTAATCCCACCTTTTCCTTCAACCAAAATATACTTGAGAATCCAAGGACCTTAATATACTCAAGACATGACCATAACTTTATAGATTATTCTTTATTTTTATACAAAACTTTGTATCACCTGCAAATAACATTTTTGCTCTTTTTTCTAATTCTTATGCCTTTTGGTACTTTATTTTTCTTTACTATTTTTAAAGAAGCAAGAAACCAGGCATTTCTTTTTCTTATTCTTTTTTTTTTTGCTGTACCGGGGATTGAACCCAGGGGCGTTCTACCTCCGCGCTACACCCCCAGCCCTATTTTTTATACTTTATTTTGAAACGGGTCTCACGAAGTTGTGGAGGGCCTCACTGAGGAGAGAGAGAGAGAGAGAGAGAGAGAGCTGAGGCTGGCTGCGAACCCGGATCCTCCGGTCTCCGCCTCCCAAAGTACTGGGATTACAAGCGTGCGCCACCACACCCGGCTTTCTTTTTCTTATTCTTGATTTTAAACAAAGTAGTATTTTTAATACTTTGCCATTAAGTGTTATGTTTGAAGGTCTTTTTATGGCTGCTCTTAAGTTCAGGAAATTTGCATTCTAAATTACAAATTTTTATTATAAATGGTTGTTGGATTTTACTGGCTGTTTTTCCTGCATTTATCAAGATGATCATAGTTTTCTTCACCTCAA
Organism: Glis glis; assembly: GCA_004027185.1. NCBI lineage: Eukaryota > Metazoa > Chordata > Mammalia > Rodentia > Gliridae > Glis > Glis glis. Next base: position 18,545 of record PVJS01030603.1, on the reverse strand, counting down.
TTTTAATGCGGTAATTATATTTAATGTTTAATATATCAATAATATTTCATCATATTTAATATATTTTCTAATGTTCAACTCACCTTACAATTTTGGAAAATATCTAAAATGTATTATAGTATTTTATAATGACTTACTACAATATATTTTTCATGCTTTATTATAGTATATTTTTCATAATTTATCATAATATATTGCTGGATTCAGCTTGCTAACATTTTCACTTAGTGTTTTTATATCTCTGTTCATAAGCAAAACTGCTGTCATTTTCCTTTCATATCTTTCCTTGTCTGGTTTTGGCACCAAATTTTTACTCAAGTCATGAGATAAGGTGATAGTAGTCCCTTTTTTCATTAACTGAAAGTCTGGAATTACCTGTACCTAATTATCGCACAAACTTCAAGGTATTATTACCCCCATTTTACAAATTAGAAAACAAGATTCAGAGAAGTAAAGTTATTTATCCAAGTTCATATACCTAGAAAGTGGCAGATCTTTAAGTAGGATCTTTTGGATTCTGCATCCATGTACTTTATAATACAGCTTCCCTATGGTACAGAGTTTATTGTTCTGTTGATGTACTAGTTGCCCAATAAATATCTATGGACTATCTCAGTTGGAGGCTCGGTCAAAAACTTGTCTCAGAAAAGGATCCACCCTTCTTAAAAATCGTAAGTCAGAGCCATTAAAGCAACTATCACTTTTCCAGAATCTTCTGGTTCTTTTCCTTTTCCACTTGGGGTCAACGGAGACTTTTTAGGGAGTTTATGCTGTCCAGGTACTAGAAAGGACGAGTGAGTCACCTGTGTGAGTTTGCCAGGGCTGCTTTAACAACAGACATTTATTTTCTCATAGTTCTGGAGGCTGGAAGTTCAAGACCAAGGTGTCAGCATATTTGGTTCTTCTGAGGACTCTCCTTGGCTTGCAGGTGGCCTCCTCATCACTGCGTCCTCACGTGACGACGCCCCTCTGTGAGCACGTCGTGCTCCTATTCTCTTCTCACAAGGACACCAGTCTTATTGGGAAAGGGCCCACTTTAAGGTCCCCATTTTTATTCAATTATCTCTTTAAAGGACCTGTCTTCAAATACCGTCACATTTGGAGGCACTAGAGTTTAAAACTTTAAAACAGGAATTTTGGGAGACACAATCAGCCCATCACACCATCTCAGGGAAATAGCAAGGTAGATTCACAATCTCGGAGAGGATGGACAATTTGAAAGCATGTGTGGCAGTGAGTCCTTCAGACCAACCCTCCTTTTGGACAAAAACAGCAGCAGGCGACCCTGCTGGGCTCCACTAGCAGTTAACACGAAGGCAGTCATGACAAAGTTTTTGGACTCAGAAAACTTCTCTCCTTGGACTCATGGATGAAAAGGCAAATGCAAGGTCAGCCCTCCAATGAGTAGCACAAGAGAAACCAACAGGATATCCCTCCCTCCCCATTTCCCCTTCATCTTTTAGGAACCTGCCAAGGCTTGCTGAGTGGGTACTTCATAATGCCCACTCAGCTGGCCAAGCATTCATCAATTCATCGATTCTGATTGGACAACGGGAACTTAGAAGCAGTCTCAAATTCCCAGATGAATTCGGAAAACAATAAAACTTTGACATTTCACGAGAGTATTTTTTTTATGGCTCTATTTTGGCATTGCAGGGGTCACACAGAATAGAACATGGGAAAGAGACCTGCATAATAAAGTTCCTGCCACCCCTTCCCTATTCTTAGCCTCTCCCCATGTTCTTTTCAAAAGAGAAACAGAGCTTTCTCTTTGCAAAATAAATCTGGAGGCAGCTTTGAATCTAATCCAAGGGCAATTTCCCAAAGAGCCAGGCCACCATTAAGTCCCTTCCCAATTCTTCAATTTAGTAAAGAGATGTTGAAAGCCATCTTTACGGCAGCATAGAGACTGCGGGTCTCTAGGTAACTGCTGCAGTCATCATTTGAATTGCCATTGACCTTAAATCTATAATAGCTGGACCTGTGCTTAGCTGCATTTGAAAACTGCCTTAGCATTGTGCTTACAGAAGGACTCACAAGGGCTTGAGGAATTGGGAGTTAGATCTCTGGTTAGGTCAAAAGGGTTTGGGGAATTGGGAGTTAGGTCTCCAGGCAATGGAGAGGATATTTAATGAGTTGAATGATGCTTACAGTAAGGCTAGGGGAAGAGCATTTGAAGAAAATTATTTTCTTACTTCACATTTCTGGAATTTTTCATGATTCATGGTGTTTTTTTTTGACTCAATGTTATATGCCTTTGAACATCACTATGATAAAGCATCACAGTGATATTAGGAGAGAAATGATTACATTTTCATTTTATGGAAAGGGCATGGAGGGAACAATATTTATTGAGTGTTTGCTGTATGCTTAACATTGTGCTAGTATGTTGAAAATATTTATTTTTCAACAGGCAATGTGGTGATGGCAACACCCACCTCTAGCACTAGTTCAATGCTTGGAGCAAGTCATAAGAAATGTAGGATCGTTGGTCCACTTACATCCTTCTGTTCCTCCTGCCCCCTCCCCATTTCAATACCCACTGCAATGGGCTGAATGTTTGTGTTCCCTGAGGTTTTATGTCAGAATTCTAATCTGCAATGTGATGGTATTAGGAGGTGGGGCCTCTGGGAAGTAAATAGGTCATGAGAGTGGAGCCCTCATGGATGGGTTAGTGCCTTTATGAAAGAGTCCATTGGAGGTCATTATGTTAAGTGAAATAAGCCAGGCACCAAAAGATAAGTATCACCAGATCTCACTCATACATGGAAGTTAAAAGGCTGATCTCATAGAAATTGAGAGTAGAATCGTGGCTACCAAAGGATGGGGAGAGTAGGGAAGTCCGCTGATGACCAGCTGTCTTCCCTTGGAGGTTAATCTCTCTCTCCCTCTCTTTTCTCTCTCTCTCTCTTTTTTTTTTTTTTTTTTGCGGTACTGGGGATTGAACCCAGGGGCGTTCTACCTCCGCGCTACACCCCCGGCCCTATTTTTTATACTTTATTTTGAAACCGGGTCTCACGAAGTTGCGGAGGGCCTCACTAAGGAGAGAGAGAGAGAGAGAGAGAGAGAGAGAGAGAGAGACAGGGGGAGAGAGAGCGAGAGAGCTGAGGCTGGCCGCGAACCCGGATTCTCCGGTCTCCGCCTCCCAAAGTACTGGGATTACAAGTGTGCACCACCACGCCCGGCCTCTTTTCTCTTTTCTCTCTCTCTCTTTTGTCTCTGCCTCCTGGAAAATTATTATTCATATCTCTGAACATTTTCTTGGCCCCATTTTTTCTCTTTGCTCCTTCTGAAGTTTTTATTATTTAGGTGTAGAGGTATGCTATTGCCATATCGCCTATCTTCCTTTTATATTGCCTGTCTCTATGTGGGGCTACCTTCTGGGTTCTTTCTCATATTTGATTTCAGGTCACAAATTCCCTTTTCACCTGTATCTCCTGCATGGAGTCCATAGACCACTAAAATTTGCAAATGTTCTCAAAGAAAATATCAGGCCTAGCTCTGGTTTGCCCTATAACCTTACTTTCATGTTATTTCTGGACTATATTTTCCCTTTATATCCCAGTAAGCCATAGTTTTGAGAAGTGTTTAGAATATTTTATTCTGTATTTTTATATGTTCTATGCTGGGATAGGTTTTTCTATAAATCTACTTCACCATATTTTAAAAAACTGGAAATCTGAATTTCTTCTACCACTTGTCATATTTTACCTAGCATGTTGGTTATTTTTAAATTGTAACTTATCGTTATTGTTAAGTTTTATTTCTTTGTAAGCAAAATTCCTATCTGATTCATTTTGAAGTACCTGAGTTAGCTAGTTTATTTAAGCAATATTAAATGAATGATTCTAATAGTTAATGAAACCTGGTCATATTACCCAAAACCTGATTGAGAGGGAGTACTAGAAGAGATAATGCCATGAATTTAACCATTAAGGATTCAAGCATGTGACCAGTTTGGCAGGAGGAAAAACCTGTTTAACTCTCAACTTTTCTTTCATCTACTGTTGGGACTTCTTCCTAGGTAGAAGAAAACTAGTGAAACAAGATGTATTTTTTTCTAGATGATGGAATTGTACAAAAATTTGTTTTCCGTAAATTGTTTCACATTTTAAATTATTTTTAAAGGGCTACTAAAAATTGTTTTCAAGTTCCAGACCACAAAAATGCAAATGCAAATAAATAATACGATCAAGGAAGACACTGAAAGATAGATGGCAGACACTCTTAGAAAACTTTCCTCCCTTTCCCATCTCCCCTCATCACACAGCAGCTCTTGTTCATATAAATTCCATTTGAACACAGGCCTTCCAAGTTTTCCACATTTAATCAATTAAAGGGTGAAATATCAACATCTACATACTATTTGATCCAAATATGAAAATTATAGTCAAGAAAGGACAACTTGGTAGCCAACATCATCCAAAAACGACTAAGCCACTCAAAGATTAGGGGCATTAATCCCCTCAAACCTATAGTTATGGTGGAAAAGATTTATATATTCCCTAAGTTTGGGGAGGGTTTTTACATAATTTAAAGATCAATCCTTGACATAAATGAGACACCGGGTGAGATATTCAGTATGACTGAAAAAAACAATATAGTATTACTGAGTCTGATAATGAGGATAATATTTATGTTTATTCTTATTTCCTTCTAACTATGAACATTGGAAGTTATGTTTGTGTCTCTTAGAAAGTGCGGTCAGTACTCTACTCACGACATTAGATCTTCTGTATCTCTTTCTATTCAATTCCTGCAACATTTGACAATATTAGCCAAGACCAGCTCATCAAAGACACTCACTTCTTCCTTGAGTTCTATGTAACTTTCTTGATTCTTCTGCTATCTTTCTATCTGCATCTTTTGCCTCTCCCTATTCCCCAGACCCCACTTCCAGTCATTTAATGTTGGGATCATTTGAGATTTTACAGTTTGCAATGAGTCAGTCATCTCATTGGATGTCATACTTGAATCAATTCCAAATCTTTGTTCCCCTATAGTATCTGTCTTTTATTTCTCTAGGTCCTTGTTCCTAATAGCCCATTTAATACTTCTAGGAGGACATCCAACAGATAACTTTAATTCACTGTGCAAATCACAATTTCCCTATTTTATATTTATTCACTCAATTTAGAAATCTTAGCTTTCTTGATCTCTCATTCTCCTTCACCTGCCACATGTAATTATGGGACAAAATCCAGTTAAATATACACCCATCAGTTATACTTCTTTTGCTCATGGTGTTTCCTTCACTTAAAACTCTAAGAAAAACCTTAGTTTGTTTTTTAGAGCTAATTCAAAAAATGATACTTTCATAAGTCTCTACTAACACCTCCCAATGGAATTAACAATTCTTATTTTTAATTTTAATTTTCCTAGATTTATCGTAAATACCCCTCTTACTCAGCAACATGTAGCTGATGCCCTTTAGGGTATACACACACATGTAAATCTTTTCCAATAAATTGTAAGATTGAGGCCTGTTTCTTATTTGTTTGTGCTGTGCAGTATCAGACTATCAATAAATATGTCCTAGAATGAAAAAGAAGTGCGCACATATTCTTCTTATTCCTATCTCTACTGGGGAGATACCAAAGGAGACAACTTTTAAAGAGAACTATTACGTTTAGTTATCCTAAGACTACTTAAATGAGAATTGCTTTAATAATTTCTTTTTCTTTAAGATGGACTCTTAAGTCAATAGGCAACTTTAATATGTATCAGCTCTTTTTTCACTTTCTTTTTATTTTTTATTTATTGGTGCATTGTAATCATACATCTTGATGAGGCTCAAGGTGATAGAGGCATATATGCACACATCAGTCATTTAGCCCTTCTCCAGTTCCCACCCCATTCCCTCCCTCTTCTCTCCTTCTCGTGCTCAGCATAGTGATTGACTTGGATAAGTTTATGTATGTACATCCTGTGCATGAGGGTGTTCCCCTCTTCCTCCCTCCCATCTCCCTCAGTTAGGTCACCTTCTTTACTCATCTAAGGTTTCTCCTTCTTTGTCAGGAGTCCCTCTTATGCCCTATTCTCCCAGGTTTCCACATATTAGGGAGAACATCTGACTTTTCACTTTTTGTGACTGACTAATCTCACTTAGCATAATGTTCTCCAATTCCATCCATTTTCCTGCAAATGACATAATTTTGTTCTTATTTATGGCTGAGTAAAATTCCATTGTGTACATATCCCATAGTTTTGTAATCCATTCATCTGCTGATGGACATCTTGGCTGGTATCTGCTCTTAAATGATACACATGAGCAAAACAGGAGGACACCAAATGAAACACACACTTATATTCAATTTGGCCAACGCGAGAAAGACCGATATCAATTTTGGTTCAATGTGACATATGTTTAGCATATACTATACACAAAGTGTTAAGAGGGTAAAAAGATGAGTGAGGCACTTTTCAAAGTTCTTCTAGCACTCATCTCCTTTGCCTCACAAAAATTTTCTCTGTAACTCAGAATGACCCTTGTCTTTAATGAAGCAAAATTTGATGTGATATTATTAACTATGGACAAACTTTTCATTGATAATGTTATTGGCCACTTGCAACACAGTTGCATTTTCACAGAGACCCCCTTAAAGGTGCCACAGTAACAGAACGGAAGGTAGAAAGTCCTCATAACCTTAGAAATGCTTTGGGATAACACAGGGTGATTATGATTGATTTATTTATTTCTCGTAAAGTGTCCCAAGTATCAAACTTAATTGAACTTGAGTACTCTTTTATGTAAGACATCCAAAGAGGTAAGCCACAAACTTTCTTCAGTGATTCCTAAAGTATGAGCACAATAATCGCTCATAAAATTCTAAATTACACACAAAATCATAAATTAAAAAAAAATCCCCTTAAATGGACTGTTTTTATATTTGCTAGCCACTTTCAGGATCTAATAACATAGCATACTGTCATTGCTTCTGTGAACCACAATGTACACGCCGTCCTGTCTACCTCCAACAGGAAAAAACTACTTCTTGACACATGCAATTTAACAATAATAGCCAGAGCGTTCGTGTCTGAGTCCTAGAACTGGAATTTCCTGCATTATGGATATTCCATTTTGGAAATGTTGCTGGTTTGGCTGTGTGAAAAATAGATGACTTTGGCTCTGTTGGGAAATAACACCCTGAACTCGATCTTTGTGACATCTTGGAGGTTTAACTTCTAAGTTCGGTGAGTTGGGCTGAATTCTGGAGAGTGACATCTTTGGTGGACATCTGTAGATGTGCTAGAGAAGGAAGTTATAAATTGGCAGTACACTTCTTAATGCCTTTTGAAAGAAATGGGAAAGAAAGAAGAGTCCTGAGGGCATAAATTTATATAATAATTTATCCTGCATGGTGGTGGAACCAATAGTTATCCAGGAAGGGAGAGCTGTGTCACGTATTGTCACGACTGTCAATAACCAACTAATTTATTCAACATGTGGGCATGCTATACTGGGGCTGTACTAGGTGAGAGGACATGGAGTCCAATAAGTCAAAGCACTGAGGTCACAGAGATGATGAACTAGTGAGTTTAGCTTCACCAAATCCTATAATAGTTGTCATATTAGATATTGCTTGTGAAGGTGGGTTTCATTTCAAGTTAAAAGATAATCGAGCTCCTGAACTTGCATAGTACCTGGCAAACTACTTTTGCTCATCAGATATTAGGATTAGGGTGACTGAAAGGAGGGGCTTCTTATAATCACTCTGGGGTAGCAGTCATAAACCAGGAGAGTACCTAGTTTATATCTGGTTAACCCTATCTAAAATCAAAGATTGTTGCTTATTCAATAGTGTATACCACCCCATTTGGAGGTCTCATCAGGGAGGGAAACTCCAATTTATCTTCTTTCCTTAAGGACTGGCTAACACAAGTACTATTTGTTGAAAATAGTCTTGAAGATGTTATTCATTCACTCCTCCAGGTCTCGTAAGTTCACAGTTCCGTGATGACCAGGAAAAATCAGAATTCCACATATATGAATCATGTTAGTCCCCACCATAGCTATCTCCTTTAGAATATGCTTCACTGCTCAGATCTTGTATTACATGTTAATACAAGAAAAAACTGGGCAGTTGTGTGTCCTTGCATCTGTGTTTTTGATAAAAATGTTGTTGAAGATTTTTCTCATTGTGTCATTTAATGGCATGTAAAAGAGTCCTCATGACTTCCCCTAGAATGTTCTTTTTAAGAACTAATAAACTTCTTTCTATCAAATAAAGATTTATGAGGGTTTCCAATGCGTCCTTTTCTGTCTGGCATGGCCAGTTACCAGAATCCATCCTTGAGATGAAACATTCAGCCAGGTGTGGTGGCGCATGCCTGTAATTGTAGTACCTGGGAAGCTGAGACAGGAGGATTGCAGGTTCAAGGCTAGCCTCAGTAATTTAGTGAGACCCTCAGCAACTTAATGAAACCATGTTTCAAAATTAAAAAATAAAAAGGGCTGGAGTGTGCTTCAGAGGTAGAATACCCTTGAGTTCAATCCTCAGTACCAAAAAAAAAAAAAAAGAAAAATAAAAAAGAGCTGAAACATTCATATTCTACTAATTTTCATATTTGGTTCTCTCTTTTTTTTTTGTGGTACTGGGGATTGAACCCAGGGGCATTCTACATCTGAAGTACACTCCAGCCCTTTTTATTTTTTAATTTTGAAACATGGTTTCATTAAGTTGCTGAGGGTCTCACTAAATTACTGAGGCTGGCCGTGAACCCGGATCCTCCAGTCTCAGCCTCCCAAGTACTGGGATTACAAGTGTGTGCCACCACGCCTGGCTTGGTTCTCTCTTTTTTTGTTGTGGCATTGTCTTCCTTCTAAATCAGCTACTTTCCCAAAGATTCATCTTTTAATATTTAATGTTTGCCATTACCAAGTAAAGTTTAAACTTTTGACCTAATGACCACATCCATACATATCTGACCCCAAGCTCTGGGTCATCCTCATTTCTTTTTTTTTTTAAATTTTATGTATTTATTTAATATACTTTTATTGGTGCATTGTAATTATTCACCACAATGAAGTTCATAGTGAGAGAAACCTACGTGCACACAGCACTTGGTGTGATTTCCTCCACTTCCCACCCCTGTGATAGTTGGTCTGGTTTGTCAACTTGACCCACCTAAGATCATGTGACTTTGGTTGTGTAACAGCAGACTGAGCCGGAAGTCCTGCCCTAAATGTGGGCAGCAGGGTTCTGATAGGTGCAGGACTTAGATAAAAGAAGGAGAAAGCCGCTTAGAGGGAGCTGCGACTCTTCCTGAAGAAAATGCATCTGCTCTCGTCTGAGATCGTCGGTCTCCAACTTTGCCATTTCCTTGAAGAGCTTCTTGATCTTCTGCTCTCGTCTGAGATCGTCGGCCTCCAGCCTTCGAACTGAAACTTCACCATCGTTTCTCCGAAGAGCTTCCTTATCTTCACATCTTGGACTGGACTGAATTGGTGGTTGCTTCAATCCTAAGGCTCCAGCTCTTAAACCGCCCGACCAGCTACTGATTCCTCTGATTCTTCATGTGCAGTCGAAACTCAGGACTACATTGTGAGCTGATCTAATAAATCCTTTTTTTTTCATTCTGTGAATTCTGTTGATTTAGTGAACCCTGACCAATACAACCCCACTCCGTCCCCTCCCATACGTGTGACTGAGATTGGTATTGATAGTCTCATCTCTGCACAGAGCATCATTTCTTAGCACCACACCTCAAGTCCTCTATTCCCAGGTGAGCTGTTTGCTCCTTTCCTATATGTGCTGCATCTTTTCTTGCCTTTGTGTCTGGGATCATGCTGTTACTACTATTTGAGGTCCTGAGGAAAATTGAAAACTTTATTAATAGCTGCAGTGGGGAATAGGGAGTTTATAGGGAAAGAACAAAAAGATTGTCCACCAGAACATTTGGAACCCATCAGAAGAGAAAATGCGAAACATCCTGGCCGTTCTTTGTTGTACACGCTCTGGCTGGAGCCATTATCCTTTCCATATGGGAAGATTTGTACTTGCCAATTTACCTTTTGAGTGAGCAGACTCATTTTTATTTTATTTTTCTGGGATGCAGGAGATAGGAAATGGCATGGAGATGGTGTTGAGAGGGCAGGAGTCATACAAATCATGCTTTGGGCACAGGCCTGTTAAAGCCATCTGCTTGTCTTCAGTCACTCAAAACCTCTTTGGCATTTGCCACCCCACCTCCCAAAGCCTGGGCATATGCCCCAAGAAATAGGATCACAGGAATTTACCTCATGTTAATAATCCTATAATCTTCTTGGGTGGGGAGGAGAGAATGGGAAGCCACTGGAGTTATTTATTCCTGAATATGATTGTGCATTCAGGGCCTGCATATTTTTGTGAAGTCATGAGAGGAAAATGTCAAATGGAAAAAATATGATGTATGGAGCAATATTCACAGCCACTATTTTTTTTCCATGGCCCCTTCTTTATTTATTTCCTCCTGTTTTGTTTTTCTTGCTCATTTTGTAGGATGGGCTCTTGGCTCTAGTTCAAGCACATTGCAGAGGGATGGGGAAGGGTTTGCGGTTAGCTAGGTTATCCTGAAAGACAACAAAGAAACCAAATACCCAACTTGGCAGTGGCCCAGATGTCTTCCAGTGGATACTGGTCTGCTATCAGCACAAAAGGCTCATGCACAAGGCCTTGAAAATGTGGTTTGGCATATTTATTTTTCAGCACAGGAGGAAATTAAAAACAGAAATTTGGATTGCCACTGAGAGGCAATTTTGAGTTAATTAATCAAGAAAGGGAATGTGATGGTGGCAACAGGGTCAGTTTGCACTTTGGGTTTGCAAGCAGGGCCTCAGGTGATCAGCATTTGATGCTTACATCGCTCCCAAGGGAGCTCTTTGCAGTTTAGCACACCTGGTTGCAAGGATGTAGGATGCAGCTCTCCTATCTGCCTTGGTATTGTATTGTCACTGGTGATCAGAAAATATTTTGCAAAGGTAGCTGCATAGTGATAATGGTAGTACAGTGGGAATATACATATAATTTCAATGACAGCAGTTAGGGTAATAGTAAAATAGTAGGGAAACGTTATAAAGACAGAGAATTCAGAATGACGTGGCAATATTTTATTATGCTGAGCGAGGGATCTTAAAGTAATCTCCCTACTAGTTGGTAAGTTCACTAAAGGTAAAGGTCGCATCTTACTTAGTTTGAACCCACAGGGCCTAGCACACTCAAAGCATTAATAAATGAATAAGTGTCTTCTAACCCACCTCCTCATCCTTGAACTGTCCTTTGACAGATGTGTACCTATCACTGTGCTTAAATACCTTAAAAGTCTATGTGAGAGATTATTTCATAATCAGCCTTTTCTCCCAACTTTTTTATACTTAAAACATTTTTTTTTTGCATTCTAATCTAGACCCTAGATCCGTTATTTATAACCTTTGTTCTATTCTGTCCCTCATGAAACTAGACCATGTCTCTGTCTTTCATATAAACTTTTCTCCTTAATAAGTGAGTGGTCCAAGTGGGATACTACTGTCCTCAAACAATGAGAAGACCCACATACAAAAAAGTCACAAAACCACATAACACACACACACATACACACACACACACACACACACACACACACTTGTGTTTTGAGAAGCAACAATGAAAATCATGTGCAAGCTATGTGGCAATTTTCTTGAGACAGAGTATTATTCCTACTTTTGTTGATGTTCTGTATCAAATATATATATGTTTGATATAACTATATATATAGTTATATGTGTATATCTTCTTGTAGTTACAAGAAATATATGTGCTGCATGTGTTTCTCAACCTTTGTTTTTTCCATTATTGTTCCCTTGAGGAGACATTTTAGTTGTTCTTTTTTAAATTATTTACTCCATGAAAATTTAAGACCTTAGATATAGAGTGTGTCTGTTAATGGAATGTGGGCCTCTGGAAGGTCATGAACCATTGTTATAGCTAAGAAATCGCCCCTAGGAACCAGCGTTACCCTCTCACTTTCTGTATCATCTGAAGTATAGAACTTAATTCTCCTTAAACATTTCAGTATTTATTTCCCAAGAATAGGGGCTGCCTCTTAGATAAGCAAAATGCAAGTATCAAAATCTGGAAACTGAACATGGACGCAACATCATTATCTAATCCACAGGCTATATTCAAAATTCGTTGTCTCCTTATTGCCCTTTATAGTGACTTTTTTTTCCTGGCTCAGCGGGATTCATTCCAGAATTACACACGACATTTAGTTGTTATGTCTCGTTTGTCTTTTACTGTGAAAAAGTCTCTTAGTCTTTCTTGATCTTGACATTGTCGGAGAGTTCAGGCTAGTTTGTAGAATGTCCCTCCATTTGGGTTTGTCTGGATTAGATTCAGGTTTTCGTTTTTTTTTCCCCCCCGAAAATGCCATGAAAAGTGATGTTGTGTCTTTCTCCGTACATCGGGAAACACATGATGTCCACGTGTCCCCTTTCTGGGGATGTTAACTGTGATCATATGCTTGAAGTAATGCCTGTCAGTCTTCTCCACTATGAGGTTACTATTTCTCCCTTGTAATTAAGGAGTAATTTGTGAAAAAAATAATTTGATGCTATGTAATATATTCTATTTCTCATAAAATTTCACCTGCTAGTTTTAGCATCTATTAATGCTTTTTTAGGCCCTGTCATCCCGTCTATAGTTTTTAGTTGGAATTCTACTGTTAGAAAGAGCTCTATCTATCATCTATCTATCTATCATCTATCATCTATCTATCATCTACCACTATGAACTCATGAAGTCTTAATTTTATTCAACTCATAATCATTACTGTGGTTACTTATTTTGATGCACAAATTATGCCACATTTTGCCCATGGTGGCCCCTTAAAGTGGGCTCCTATGTCCTCTGCTTGTGGACTTTGAATAGTAGTGTTGGAGTGAGTCCTCAACTCAGGAACTCAGGATCTGCAGGGTCCTTGGCTAATGTGATGGAAAAGAATTTTGGCATGTGCCAGTCAGAGACATGGACAGAGGTTTATTTGGGGAAAAAGGAAGAAATACACATTCAAGAGAGAATGTGGGCCACCTCAAGATGAGGAAGGCATCTTGGGGAGTTCAGGGCTCTTTTCTTATAGGGGACTTGAGTGAGGGCTAGGCTAGAGGAGGTAGTATCCAAGGCAGTTTCTGGTGATCTGGTAGTCTGGTCAGCTTTAGGGAGGATGGTCTCAATCCTGTAGTCCCAAGGCGGTTCCCGGTGGTCTGGTGGTCTGGTCAACCTTATGGTCCTTGGGCTGATTGGGGTCTTCATTATATGATTGACAGATAAGCTGGAGAGTGTCCTAAATTATAAGTTTTTCAAAATATCATACCTGTCTTTTTATCAATGCACAGGGAAATTATGGTTTCTTTTAGCTAACTCTAGGATCTATAGATTTTCCAGGAATTTGGGAGAGTCAGGCCTGGGAAAGAGAACTGGTTTGGAGAGTAAAGGTTGAAGCCCTTCAGCTCCAGGTTCTTAAAGTTATATTTTACTTTTCATTCCTGTCTGTCTCCTTTCTACCTATTTATTTCTTCTATCCTACATCAGTACCCATCCTTTTCAATACCTGAGGTAACTCTTCAGCATATCCACCTCTGTTGAATTCCAACATTGGGGGGAGGAAGAGAAAGGAGACATTGAATCTACTGAATAGTAGGCCAGGCTGGGCCATTGGTAGGTAGGTGACCTTCAACTTTTGAGCCTCAGTTTACTCATTTGAAAATGTGACCAATAATACTATCCTGACTACTTAACTGGGTTGTTGTAGGGTATCAGATTCATAATGATTATTATTAAATTATGCTGTTGTGGTGGTAATCATTCAAGCCTTATTTTAGCAACAAAATATTTGGGAAGACACTATATGCAGTGGCCCAGAAACAGCAATAGTTTTGGTAAATACTGAGCATCTTAATATTCTAATGAAAGTTTTAGATCAGTTCCATTTTTTGGATAACTTCGTTTATACTGTTTTCAATATGCAAGTTTCTTTCTGCTTGGAATATGAATCTTTGATGAAATCCCAAATCACAAGGCATGGAGCAGTCTGTAGAGTATTATTTCCAAGTTCGTAGATTCCTGCCCTTCATTTAAACATTGGCACTCACCTGACATGGAATTCACCAGAAAGGTATTCACACATGCTAGGAGATCAGACTCATTTGTCCTGTAACGGATGGAAGGCTTGAGAGACTGCTGTGCAGGTCTCCTGCTCAGAGAGCAGCTTCCCCCAAGGGAGCCATATTTATTGGTTCTTTGTGTTGTTGTTGTCGTCAGTGTAGTCCTGCCTCTGTAGACTCAGAAAACCTCTCAAATTTGTGCAGCTCTGGGGAATAGGCATTTGGTTCTTCAAAGTGAAAGTATTTTTTGAAGAATCTTGGGCTGATGTATTATCCAATGGGGGGGAAAAAACCTTGGGTGCAAACATTTGCACAGTTTCTAAGGAAAAAGAAATTAATTCGACAAGTGATACATCATGACCAGAAATCTTCCCCAATTTGGGTGTCCCAGAGCAACTGAGAATTTGTTTCTTATCACCTGAGATGAACTTTGAGTTCTGGCCCAAATCTGAAAACCCAAGGGCAAAGTTCCTTGCCATATAGCCTGGGCTTGTTGGCTGCCAGCATCGTGCCAGATCTCTAGGGTTTGGACAGAATGTGGAAACCTTAATAGTATTTAGGACAGGCCATTCATTTCCACAATATCCCTAAGTCTAGTTATCACTCCTACAAATGCTTTGAAATTGTGATATGATAGAGAAATATAAAATAGGAAAAACAACCAAACAATATCCCCAGTCTGGAACTTTCCTCTTTATTGGCCTAACTATAGCCCACTAATGCCTTGTGCTAGTTTACCTGATACAGGGACAATGGGACTGTGGTTGTATTTCCCAGTCTTACTAACCCATATTGAATGAAGGCTGAATGTGTCTTATAGAATGAGTGTTTCCTAGCCAGGCGTGGTGGCGCACGCTTGTAATCCCAGTACTTGGGAGGCGGAGACCGGAGGATCCGGGTTTGCGGCCAGCCTCAGCTACTTAGTGAGGCCCTCTGCAACTTCGTGAGACCCGGTTTCAAAATAAAGGATAAAAAATAGGGCTGGGGATGTAGCTTGGAGGTAGAAGGCCCCTGGGTTCAATCCCCGGTACCGCAAAAAAAAAAAAAAAAAAAAGAATGAGTGTTTCCTATGGCTTTGGAGGGATTCCAGGACCATTGCACATAGTCCTATCCTTTAAGAAGTTTTTACTTTAATCTTATTCTTTCCCAAGGCCTTTCATTGATTGGGTCTGGTCTAGACCATTTTAGTTATAGAATAATTAAAATATACTCTAAAGAAACTATAACCTTTTAAGTTACTGAATAAGTCCCTGAGGATGGAAATTTTTCTGCTATCATTTTGTGCACGCCTTCAGAAAACATTCCTATTGTCTTTCTTCTCCATGTCCAAATTATTACTCTGGATTGGGGGTGTCTGAGAAATGGCCTATGGCAAATTGGAGAAAAGAAGCTTCAAATCTCCAAATCAATTTCCACTACTCAGAGGTAAAATTTTAGCCTAAGTTTTCTATGCTTCTTAAAAATCTTGCTGAGATTTTGGTAGGAATTTCATTAAATCTATGGAACACTTTGGGTTACCTATTTACTATATTGAGTCTTCTAATCCATGAACACACTATCTTTCCATTGTTTCAGCTCTTTGATTTCTTTCATCATCATTTTATAGAGCCTGCACACATTTTGTTAGATAAGCCACTACATTTTGTGGTGTTTTTTTCATGTAAAACTCAGTAATTGCTTCTATTGGCCTTGACAAGATTACAGAAGGTAAACACTGCTTGGCTCTTGAGTCAATAAGATCTAATCTCACAAAGAGAAATTAGAGGGAATAAAAATAACTGTAAATCACATGGGGAAGTAGTGCAGAGGATAAACTGATGTTTCTTCTCCCCTGAAAACCTTACACCAGGATTTCTGGGAAGAGGCAGGGCTCTGCTTCTAAGAGCAATGCTAGACTATATCTTTCAAACTGGAATCCAGATTTACCCAGTGATAAAACCTGTACATTAAAATTTGCTTTTAGATTTCAAGATGGCAAAAAGAATAAATGCATAGTCTTCTTGGCTTTTAACAGAAAGGAATGATAAAAACACTTATTTTTTATTATTTTTGTAAAATCACACTAAAAAGTAAGAGGATATTGCTCAATGATCTGGAACTAGCAGAAACTTAGAGTGTGAACAAAGGCTAAAGGCAATGGGCTCATGGGAAACAGAGAGGAAAGCGAGAGAGCAAGTGAATGAGAGAGAGAGAGAGAGAAAGAGGTTGAACTTCATGGAGTATTTGGATATGAAGTAATTGCTTAATCTATATATGGCAGGACACTGTAGCTGAGCTTCCCATGAGGTTTATCAGCAAACTCAAGAATCTGTGGACTCCACATGTAAGGAACTAGAAATAATGTTGCATTTTGAAAAAAAGGTTAAAATCAGTAGTTGAGAATCATCAGCATATAAAAGAGGGAATGAGAAAAAATGAGAGCAGGCAGGTATTAAAAATTAAAAATATGCGTCTTCATGTTTATAGCAACACAATTCACAATGGCCAAATTATGAAACCAACCTAGATGTCTGACAAAAGATGAATACATAAAGAAAATGTGATATACACTCAAGAATGAGGGTTGTTTTTTTTTTAAATTGTGCTCTCGGGACACTTTGCTGGCCCTGTCATTGTCCTGAACCCAGTAGACATCCTAAATAGAAAATTATGAATTAGAAGGTAAAACTAAAAAAAAAAAAATAACCAGGAAGGCAGATAAAGAGGCTTAAAGTATAAAAAGAGCAGTTGAGAGACATGGAAGAAAGCTAAATCTATCTTAAGAGTGACAGAGAAAATAAAAAGAATAAGGAAGAAAAAATATTGGGAGACAACAGTTTCCAGAATTAAAGATAATTAAATCCTTCAATTGAGCAAATTTAATTAATTAATCAGATAATTTTTTTGCAGTACTGGGGATTGAGCCCAGGGACATTCTACTTCTCAGCTACACCCCAGCCCTATTTTTTTATTCTTTATTTTGAAACAGAGTCTTACTAAGTTGCGGAGGGCCTCACTAAGTAGCTGAGGCTGGCAGTGAACCTGAGATCCTGTCTCAGCCTCTCAAGCAAATGTCATTTTTATAAATGAGGTTTTAAATGAGTCACTATTAATTTCTGAAAATATAAACAGCTCAAATTTCTGATTGTCCCCTGACCCTGGCCAATTTGACTGGGTTGGTTGGGTAAATTCTATTTAATCTCAGGGAACTGGCACATTAAAGAGAACTGAGGATGACAGAGAGATTCCGTGCTTTTGTCTGGCTGGTAAATTGTCCATGATTGGTTTCTAGTACTCAGCTGCTTCCAAGTGGCAGTGGCTCTCTAGTGACTCAAAGGTCTCACCACTCGCTGAGGGGAGGGAACGCCTTTTGTCTGCAACTGTAGTCTGCATGACTGGATGCATGTTCGAAACCACTGTATCTACAGGTCTTTGCTCCTCCCTGCTGTGTGTCGATTGGCTTCTGCTCCCTGTTCCTCTGCTCCTGTCATCGACCTCCTCTAGCAAGGGAAATGTGTTTTGCTGATCAGATGCAACATGAACAGTGCACATGGTTCACTAGAGAGAGCCCTGCTTTAGTTTTTGAAGCTGTTCACTTTTCTTTGCTTTTTATCACAACTAAATATATAGCTCCAGGCAGGAAGCCTGACCATTTGGGTCCAGTCAATGCACACTTGAGGAAAGAGATGGGTCACTGCTTTTTTTCTGTGCACTCTTTAGCTCTCAGGCCAATTTAGGACTAGAAATGGGTGCAAAGTTTACCTCTCCACTTAATGGGCTCTTTACCACGTGGGTGGCAGAGTAAACAAAGGTTCAAGTCATGAAGGACTTTGGGGCAGGTGGAAGTCCTTAAGTGTAAAGGAGATGGTGACTTTTGGATAAACAATTTGAGTTAGCTTTGCAAGGCTCTTTGTTTATTTGAAGTTAATTAAAATGTTCTGGGTTTGAAGGAGAAAAAATGCATTGGGAATTATTCATTTGATGTTTTTAAATTAGGAGTTTGGTATCTCTTTCCAGGAGTGAATAATGTGTGTGTGTGTGTGTGTGTGTGTGTGTGTGTGTGTGTGTGTGTGTGTGTGTTGAATGTCTGTGTGTAGATAATTCAGAGACTGTAGTGGAAAGGTGCCTGGGAAGAACTGAAGAATGTCACATTGCAGAAAGGCAGGGGAGCTAAATTAGGGCATTGAAGGATTGGCTCAGTGTGTGTGTGTGTGTGTGTGTGTTTGTGTGTGTGTGTGTTTATGTGTGTGTGTGTGTGTTTATGTGTGTGTGTGTGTGAAAGACAAAAAGAGACAGAAACCAAAAGACACACAAAGAGATAGCAAGACCAAGCCGGGCGTGGTGGCGCACACTTGTAATCCCAGTACTTTGGGAGGCGGAGACCGGAGGATCCGGGTTCGTGGCCAGCCTCAGCTTTCTCTCTCTCTCTCTCTCTCTCTCTCTCTCT
>PVJS01030602.1:0-23973 GCA_004027185.1 Glis glis | reverse complement strand
GGAGAGACAGCGCAGAGCGGGGGCGCGCCCGCGGCGGCGGTTTGCTGCTGGGAGCGAGGGGCGACGGGCGGCGGCTCGGCCACGCTCTAGGACGGGGCCCGGCTCTCCACTCCCGAGCCTCGGCGCGGGCCGCTCCGACGCGGCTTCGGGAGGCCGTCCGCTGGGTCAGCAGCGCCGGGTCTCACAACTGACTCAACCCCACACCCGCCGCCGCGGCCACGCGCACTGCGATCCTCGGCGCCCCACGTGACGGCCCAGCGTGCCTACGTGCGCGCCCCGGCGGCCCGGCGGCCCGCGCGCTCGCCCCGCCCCCTGGGCCGCCTGGCGCGGCGCGGGCTGCGGAGTCTGCGCACTTCCGGCCTCGCCGGCGCTCCCGGCGCCGCCAGCTGTCAAGGGAGCGGGCGTGAACTGGGCGGAGTAAAGCTCCGTGGAATCACGTGACGCGCAGGGCAAGAGGCGCAGTACTCCGTCACTATGAGCTCCGAGTTCGAAACTAGAGAACCTACTACATCCACCCTCTGTCTTCCAAGTGGGAATGCCTAATGGAAGGAAGATGTGTTCGCGAGGTGCCCGCGAACTACAACTCCCAGCATGCCCGGGGCGGAGCCTCCGCCGAGCGCTTTGCGGCCCTGCGCGGTGCTTGCTGGGAACTGTAGTAGCGGATGCTTGTGGGCGGGAAGGAGAATGAGGTCTGCTGGAGGCGAGTTGGGTGGGGCCCGCTGACTCTCATTTTTTCTCTCCGAGAGCGTCTCTGCTACGCTAAAAGAAAAAAAAAAATCTTGGGAAGGCTGACCCGAGATCCCCTTGTTAGAAATATAAAATCTATCCTGCGGAAAACAGGCAAGGGTGGGGTGTGCCAGTGTGCTGTGTAATTCCTTGCGAGCTGAATTCCCTGTCATATTCCCCTGCAACTTCTGCTTCCTGATGCAAAATCAGACGAGGAAACACCTCTTTTAAGAAGCAAGCGCGTCGGAGGGGAAATCTGACAAGGCGCACATAACCCAGCTAGAAATAAAAGTCGAAATCTACAGCGCTGAATTCAGTCGTAGTCAATTCTTCAGTTTTGATTCATCATCGACGCAAACCCTAACAGTTGTCACGTTCGTGTGTTAGAAATGAATTCCATCTGCATCCCTTGGGAGAGCCTGGAGTAAACAGAGCCAAATGAGAAAAAGCCCAGCAACAAAGTTGCTGACAAATCTTCAACCTATTGCCAGGGTATTCGGGGACAGGGAGATCAAAGGAAACGAAGGTTCTGTGATAAACCCGTGCTGTGTTTTGTAGTACTGCTTGAATTTAAATCCCTAGGAAGCACCACGGAGCAGAGGACATGTTGATGCTGCTGCCACGAAGGAGCAGCCCAGATTCTCCAGAAAATAAATGAGACAAATGGAACACCAGTCTAGATGTAGGCGCGAAGCTCAAGGTCTCCTGTGCAATCCAGGGATCGGAGCTTATCCAGGTTCTCCACAGTAGTTAACTCAGCCTTCAGGAAGAGTGTGCTACACAGAAGGAATGTGTCTTCAGCCATGAAGAACCTGGAAAGATGGGAGTGTTGAAATCGTTTGAAATACATCTTCTAAATTTACCTCTACTTACAATTCTTTTTATTCACAACATTTATGTTAAAATGTTGATTATCGTTGAAGGAGAATACAAAAATTTAACACTTATCAGAAGGGGCTTAAGGTTTATGTGTTTTTTAAGGTTGTGGTTGACAATCAGTCCATAAGATAGTGTCCCGCGTATATTTTTAGCTGTGAATTGACAACCCTAAAAATCACCTCAAACTCCAACTTTTTGCCTCTCTAGAACTCTTTTCCGTTGGCAACCTCGCCCTGTTAAAATGGCCCCATCAGAGCCAGCTAGACACCTCTCTTATCAAAGAGCATTTTGGAGTCCACCGTGTGGAAGCAGCCAGTTAGCAGGGCAGCATGCACAGGAGGTTCTAGTCACTCCTGGGTGGGACAGTGATTGCCCATCACCATGGATTTAATGGGAAGCTTTTTTTCTTTTTTTTTTTTTTTTTTTTGGTGGTGATGGTGGTACTGGGTTTGAACCCAGGGGCATTCTACCTCCAAGCTACACCGCCAGCCCTTTTTATTTTTTATTTTGAAACAGGGTCTCATAAGTCACTGAGGATCTGCCTAAATTGCTGAGGCTGCCTCAAACCTGCCATCCTTCTGTCTCAGCCTCCCAAGTACTGGAATTACAGTCATGTGCTACCATGCCCAGCTATTTGTATTCTTGATGATTGCCACTTTAACTGGAGTTAGATAGAATTTCAATGTAGTTTTTATTTTCATTTCTCTGATTGCTAATGATGTTGAACATTTTTCATATATTTATTGGCCATTTGTATATATATATTTTTTTTGCGGTACCGGGGATTGAACCCAGGGGCATTCTACCTCCGTGCTACACCCCCGGCCCTATTTTTTTATACTTTATTTTGAAACCAGGTCTCACGAAGTTGCGGAGGGCCTCACTAAGTAGAGAGAGAGAGAGAGAGAACGAGCTGAGGCTGGCCGTGAACCCAGATCCTCTGGTCTCCGCCTCCCAAAGTACTGGGATTGAAAGTGTGCGCCACCACGCCCGGCTGTATTTTTTTCTTTTGAGATGTGTCTGTTCAGTTCAATTGCCCATTTTTCGACTGAGTTGTTTTTTTAGAGGTAAGTTTTTTCAGTTCTTTGCATATTCTAGATGCTAGAGATATTCTAAGAATACATGAAACATCTTGGGATTAATCCTCCTATTACTATATTAGGGCTTTGCATTAATAATGACTAAGAGTCCTCCTGAGTCATCTACCCCTCATCAAATAATGCACTGTTTGAGTGGTTTATGCTTTGGTATTTATTAGTACCTTTCTTCTAGCAGTACAAAGAACTTTGCGAACATCATCGCACCCTACTCTGAACAACTTTATAACAGTTGGCAAGTGTTGCTTGTCCCTCAAATATGGGAATGAAAACACGAGTGAGAGCACTTCATGTCAGTACTAGACTGTGGGGGGAAAGTTGCCCGATTTTATATTCTGTGCAGTTTTGCTCTCCCCAAAACCATGATAAAATGACAACCCACACTGATCAACACAACAGTTTAAAGTGTAATCCACATCTGTCGTTCAACAGTTAAGCTAGGAATGGTGAAAAATGGGGCCTGATATGCATTCTGTTTGCTCTTTTCAGATTAATGCAACACAGGCCTCTTTTTTTTTTTTGCGGAACTGGGGATTGAACCCAGGGGCATTCTACCTCCAGGCTACACCCCCAGCCCTATTTTTTATTCTTTATTTTGAAACAGGGTCTCACTAAGTTGCAGAGAGCCTCACAAGTTGCTGAATCTGGCCGTGAACCCGAATCCTCTGGTCTCAGCCTCCCAAGTACTGGAATTACAAGCATGCGCCACCACGCCCGGCTCCTATTTTATTTTTTATTCTGAAGCAGGGTCTCGCTAAATTGCCGAGGCTGGCCTCAAAACTGCAATCCTAGCCGGGGCTTGGTGGCACACGCTTGTAATCCCAGTACTTCGGAGGCTGAGACCGGAGGATCCGGGTTCGCAGCCAGCCTCAGCTACTTAGTGAGGTCCTCCACAATTTAGTGAGACCTGCTTTCAAAATAAAGAAAAAAATAGGGCTGGGGGTGTAGCTCGGAGGTAGAATGCCCCTGGGTTCAATCCCTGGTACTGCAAAAAAAAAAAAAGAAACTGCAATCCTTCTGTCTCAGCCTCCCAAATGCTGGAACTACCAGCATGTACCACAACACCTGGCACTGATTACTGTTAAATGTTAAATTATTGCTGTGGGCCTGACACCGTGGCAGGTTCTGGTGATCAGTGATGAGCTATGGTTCCTGCCCTTACAGGCTTACGTTCAAGCCAGAGAGACAACGTGGAATAACTAACTACACAATTATTTTATTCGAATTGTGCAAACATTAAGAACAAGAAGTCTAGGGTAGTGTGAGAGTGTCCGGTGGGAGCTGAGTCAAGGGTTTACAGAGAGTCTCTTTCAGGAAGTGACAAGGACTACGTCTTGAAGGGTGACTGGCTGTTCCAGGCGAGGGGAACAGCATGTGTAAAGGCTGGACCGGACATGAGCAGGGCTCGTTCCGAAGCACTGAAGAAAGTCTAATGAGCCATAATGAATAAAGCGAGTGATGAGTAGCAGGAGTTACTGCTGAAACATTGGGTTATTCAGATTGTCTAAAGCCGTATTAAGGATTCAGGTATGGTGATGCATGCCTGTAAGCCCAGTACTTAGGAGGCTGAGGTAGGAGGATCGTAGGTTCTGAGCAACATAGCGAGACTCTCAGCAACCTAGAAAGACCCTGTTTCAAATAAAAAATAATACAAGAAGAGCTGGGGGAGTAGCTTGGAAGTAGAATGCCCCTAGGTTCAATCCCCAGTACTCCCCCCAAAAAAATGATAAAAGAAAATAGGAAACCATTAAAGGGTTTAAGCAATGGAGTCATATGAACGATCTTTAAAAGGTCTCCTGGTTACAGGGTGGAGATGGGATTAGAGCAAGAGGGATGATGGGAGAGCCGTTGACATTACTCCTGTAATTCAGAAGAGAGCCATGTTGCAGAGGATGGTAGCTTATGCTAAGGCAGACCCAGTGGAGATGGAGAAAAATATGGATGAACTTGAAAGATCTTTCGGTGATAGAACCAATAGCCAATCAGCGGTTGATTCGATCAGGTGGTGAGGGACGGTGACCCCGGGGGGCCTGACGTCCCTCCTGGCTCATGCAGGTAGGTGGGTAATGGTCCTGTCCATAGAGAGACAGAGCACCGAGAGAGGGCGAGAGTCTACCGTTGGGTGCAGGGGAGGGGAGAGCCGGAGGCTGGCGCGATGTAAGGCACCTTTGAGACTTTCATGGGAAATGGGGAACACGTGCTAGGATGTTCTGATTGGAGTTCAAAGGAAGGAGCTCTGGGCTGGACCTCGACCTCAGCGTCCTAAGCGTGCATGGTGACTGAAGTCATGGGCCATGGGCACAGACAAGAAAGGAAGACAGCAGCCGGGTGTGGTGGCGCACGCTTGTAATCCCAGTACTTGGGAGGCTGAGACCGGAGGATCTGTGTTTGCAGCCAGCCTCAGCTACTTAGTGAGGCCCTCCGCAACTTAGTGAGACCCTGTTTCAAAAAATAAAGAATAAAAAATAGGGCTGGGGATGTAGCTCGGAGGTAGAATGCCCCTGGGTTCAATCCCCAGTACCGCAAAAAAAAAAAAAAAGAAAGGAAGACAACCTTGCACTACTTCTTAGGGAACTACAATTCTGAAATATTTCATCAGCCAGGTGTGGTGGCACACACTTGTAATCCCAGTACTTGAAATAGGAGGATCTCAGGTTCGAGACCAGCGTCAGTAACTTAGAGAGAGACCCTCAGCAACTTAGACCCTGTTTCAAAATAAAAAATAAATAAGGCTAGGAGTGGAGTTGGAGGTAGAATATCCCTGGGTTCAATCCCCAGTGTGAAGAAGAGGAGGAGGAGGAGGATGAGGAGGAGGAGGAGGAAGAGGAGGAGTCAAGGGAGGTCACTGTTCTGTCCCATCTAGCTATTCTCCTGTGGGAGCAAGGCACAGAGACTTTCTTGGCAGCTTTCTAATGCCCATTTACCAGCTTCCTGGATACCAAGAGGCAATTAGTAGACACAGAGGCTGTTGACCTTAGAAGCAAGGGCCTGGTGTCCCGATTCCCAGATCAAAGGTAAGGGTGTGTCTGAAAGTCACCAGTTCCCAGGTAGCATCAGGTAGGCACTGCCCTGGTCTTGTCCTGAGGGCCATTCCTGGAGAGCCTAGTCTAGATCCTGTCCCTCCAGCCCTCCCAACAAATTTGTGTCACCTAATTGCCACGGTGACGTCACTTCCTGTTTGTAATATGGAAGTTGTACAGAGAGCAAGTTGTCAAAGGCACCATGAGAGGATCCAGACATTCAGCAATGTAGAAATCAGACCTGTCCCAAAGCCTAGGACTGGAAAGCATTCACCCACAGAGTGCTTGAAGCCTAGGGCTGCGGGCGCACACCTGTAATTTTAGTTCTTGGGAGACTGAGACAGGAGGCTCACAGGTTCAAGGCCAGCCTCAGTAACAGAGTGAGACTCTCAGCAACCTAGTGAGACCCTGTTTCAGGGTGGTGGCGCATGTCTATAATCACAGCGCTTGAAAAGCTGAGACAGGAGGATCGCAGGTTTGAGGCCAGCCTCAGCAACTTAGCGAGCCCCTGTTTCAAAATGAAAAAGAGCTGGGGGTGTAGCTCAGAGGTAGAACACCCCTGGGTTCAAATCCCAGCACCAAAATAAAATAAATAGGGCTGGGGGTATAGCTCAGAGGTAGAATGCCTCTGAGTTCAATCCCCAGTAACACACACACACACACACACACACACACACACACACACACACACACAGAATGAAACAGTCACTGCACACGAGGAGCTCTTTCTAACCCAGATCAATACGATAGTGATACCTAGCGAAACCCGCAGAAGGCTGGGAGGAATCACAGGATGCTACATAGCTCCGGATCCGCTGATGCGCTTATTGTACCGCATTTGTCAGACTTCTGTGAGAAACATAAACTCCAAGAGAAGGCAGACAGAAGCACCACCATGTAAAATCAAGACTGGGAAAAAGAGCTAGGGAAAAAAATTTATCCTGAAGACGTTCCTTTTATGGCCAGGTAGAGGAGTTAATCCCGTAAGATTAATCTTTGTGAAAAAATAATTCAAGCCGGATGTGGTGGCACCTAACTCTAATCCTAGTACTTGGGAGGCTGAGACAGGAGGATTGCAGATTTGAGGCCAGCCTCAGCAACTTGAAGAGACTCTCAACAACCTAGCAAGACCCTGTTTCAGAAATCAAAAATAAAAATTAAAAAGGGCTGGGGATGTAGCTTGGAGGTAGAATGCCCCTGGGTTCAATCCCCAGCACCACAAATAATAATGATAATAATTCAAAGAACCTATATTTCTCTATTAATCTTTTCTACTGTGAAGAAAACATGTACCATTGCAACAGATAACACAATCCAGAGGCACATAAATAAAAATCCACCCTAGCTCTCCCAGGCCCTGCTCCTCGTGGGGTAACCAGTGTTAACTGCCAGGTGACGGGCCTCCCTCAGTATTGTTTACAAGAATTCTAACACATTGCTACCCAATGGCTTTGTTCACCTAACCATGTATTAGAGCCATCTGACCAGGTCAATCGGCATGGATCTAACTTAATCTTTTAAGAACTAAATCCATAGAATAGATTACCTTACCACAGAGTGGATTGTTCCCTTATCGATGAACATGTAAATTGATGTAGGCCTTTATCACAGCAGATAGCCTGCGATAAAGCTCCTTATACACACGTATCTTTGCCATCGGATGCTTTCATCTCCGCAGGGACGTTTCCACTGGTACGCGGCTACATCAAGCATATTTCCCCTTTCACTATGGACTGCACTGTGTTTATCCAAAGGATTGTACCAATCCTCACTCCGCCAGGAATATTGAGGGAGTTCGCTGCCCGTCCTCTCCAAGCACCGAATCTCACTCCTACACCAGCGCCTGCAGGGCGTAGGTAAGTGTCCTTGGGTTGTTTGGGCCAATGGTTCTGCTTCCCAAATTGTACGAGTACTCCATCGCCACCGATCCCGCCCTCGTGCGCTGGATCCCTGGCGTCCTACTGCTCGTCCCATTGCTGTTCGATACGTGGCAGAGACTGGAGCAGCTGGAAGCAACCAGAGACCCTCCAGAGCTGCCAGTGTGCTTTCCCCACCAGTACAGCCGTTCCTAAAGGTAACTCAACTGGAAGAAGCCGAAATACGCCGATAAACAATAAATGCTCATATGCCACCTTGCCTGGCTGCGCAGAGTCACCGACACACGGATTCCTTTGTGCAGCCTTAATGACACCAGGAGTAGATCTAGAGCCAAGAGATGTCTGGCATCAGACAGAGTGACATCCCGGCCACTGAGTGGTTGTACAACTAGACTCTATGGCCTCCTCTATACGGTGGCAACAATGCAACCTATATTGATTATTGCTGAATGCTATCATGTATATAAAAGGCTTAGCACAGTGTTTGGCAAACAGTATGCCTCTGACAAATAATTGGTGTAAGGGATTTTACAAAATTTGATTTATCTTTGAAATATAATTTGTTAGATACTTAAAACCATGAACAAAATAGTTTGGTAGTTTTTATATCTCCTTTGAAATATAATTAGCTAGTCGTTTAAATCCACAACCAAATTTTGTCTTCTTAATAAGATACTTGTGTGTGTTTGTGTGTATGTGTTACTCAGGATTGAACCCAGGGTGTTCTACCTCAGAGCTACACCCCCAGCCCTACTTTATTTTTTATTTTGAAACAGGGTCTCACTAAGTTGCAGAGGGCCTCACTAAGTTGCCGAGGCTGGCCTCGAACCTGTGATCCTCTGTCTCAGCTTCCCAAGTACTGGTATTACAAGCATGCGCCACCATGCCCAGCTTAATAAGATACTTCTTGGAAGATAATTTCCAAGGTTATACTCTTCGATCTGTCCGGGGCCACATTCTATGGTCCAGGCTGGGGAGACACAAAGACTAACACCTGCTCTTGTTCCTGAAGAAGTTGATGATCTAAGTAAACTTGAATGAGCACAATCCATTGTGCAAACTACTACCAGAGAAGGAAGTGAAAAGAATTATGAGAGAATAGAAACAGAGGCAATGAGCTCTATGGAGTTGAACAAGACTCCACCGACACCGGTTCAAGATCATGGCACAGTCTGTGGCCGGGTATGCACTCAGAGATATATATGATGTTTCTATGATGTTCTACTAGAGCATTCATTTCTCTTCTTGGAGGTTGTGTTATTGTTGTTAAGAATGGAATCATTAGAGCCGGGTGTGGTGGAGCCTAGAATTTGGGAGACTGAGACATAAGGATCACAGGTTCAAGGCCAGCCTCCCTAACTTAGCAAGACCCTGCTTCAAAATAGAAAATAAAAAGGGCTGGGGTGTAGCTCAGAGGTAGAATGTCCTTGGGTTCAATCCCCAGTACTAAGGGGGAAAAATGGAATCATTTGATGTTCATAGCAGAATTGTTCACAATAAACTCAAGTGCTCATCCTCAGATGAACAGATAAACAAAATTAGATATGTACACACACTGGAATAGTATTCAGCCTTCAAAAGGAAGGAAATTTTAATACACGCCACAGCATGAATGAACATTTTACTAAGTGAAATAAGAGAGTCACAAAAAGACAAATATGATCCCACCTGAGTAGTCAATTCATAGAGAAAAGTAGAACGGTGGTTGCCCAGGTCTGTGGGGAGGGAGGAATGGGAAATTTTTGTTTAATGGGTATAGAGTCTGTTTTTCAGGATGGAAGGAGTTCTGGAGAGAAGTCGTGCAACAGTGTAAACATACTTAACACTACAAACTGTACACTTGAAAATGATTAAGATGATAAATTAGATGTTGTGTGTATCTTATCACAATAAAAAATGAAAACATTTGTTTAGTACAAAGGGTTAATCATTCAATTCTCTAATGAGGCCTTGCTGTCTCTTTCCATTTCCAGTAGTTCTTCTTACCTCCCTCATCTCAGTGGTTTTAAGAAACAGCTGAGGAATCAAGAGTCCAGGGCTCGCTCAGATCTGAGTTCAACTCTGTCATTAAAATGGGAATAATAAGCCAGGCATGGTGGTGCACGCCTGTGATCCCAGTACTTGGGAGGCCGAAACAGCAGGATCACAGGTTCTAAGCCAGCCTCAGAAACTTAGCGAGACCCTGTTTCAAAATAAAAAATAAAATAGGGCTGGGAGTGTAGCTCAGAGGTAGACTGCCTCCAGTGCCAAAAAGGGGGGGTTGTAATAAAAGCCCCACCCAGTTGTAAAAATGAAATGATATACTTCTTCTAAATGTCTCAGCACTTGTAAGTGCTCAGTGTTATTTACTTTGTAATCGCTCACTCATAGGCAGACATGTATGTCTCTTTTCGTTTCTCTTACGGAGGTGTCCTAGTCTGTCTTCTGTTGCTACAACAGAATACCTGAGACCGAGTAATTTACAAAGAAAAAGTATTTATGCTGGCAAAAAAAAAAAAAAAAAGATGGCGGAAGCATCGGGATACTAGAATTATAGCACTGGGCCTCTCCACTGACTAGCCAAAGGAATTCTCTTTAGACACTTAAATTTGATGCTAATGCTGCCACGTAAGTCTGGATTATCATTTCTTCACTATATGAAGTAAAGGCTTTATTGTTACATTGAAAACAGGAATACAAATCAATTGGGGGGTCATTTTTATTTTACAGATGCATAAATACCCATGGTCCTATAGTAGTGATTTAGGTCTAGGGGCCAAGTGAAGATGGTGTGATCCTACAGTTAGGAAGGTGTCAGCCTAGTGAGGCCCAGCCACAGCCAGTCAGGGACCTGCAATGAGTTCAGTCACCGCAGCCGGAACTCCTCAGGGAGAGGTGGGTCGGGACAAGGAGGCAATAGTTCATGTAAGTCACTGTGGAAATGTGGTTGAAACCCAGTGATTCATGTGTCTGGAAAGTTTGTGCCATGAAATATGTAAGTCAAGTTGCTAGCACGATGTGATGAAGGAAAGGTTCAGCGTTGTTTATGTCCTTAGTAATTTACTTAGGTATGAGGTACTTAATACAAAGTTCATAGTACTTTACTTGGGGTAATGGCGTTAGCCATTGTCAGTTCGTGGTATGTTTGAAAGAAGTTGAAGTCAAGTGTGTGGCTTTAATTTTATTTTAAGGCAATTACATAGCCGTGTCATGGAAACTTGTTGGAGAAAGGTATTGAGCTGATTCCTAAAATTGAGACCTTTCTTTGGAATTAAAAAAAGAAATCCTAAGAGGTTTCATGCATCAGCCAAATTGACTCCCAAGACTGTACTTCCTTGCAGAGGTGATAATTCTCGAACCTTTGGAAAACTCACACACTGCCTACTTTTTGCAGCTTCTGTTTGTCTTTTCTCAGCACCCTTTAAACAACTGATTTGCTAATACCAGAGTGTACTGGTGACCAGAAAAGGTCAGATATGGCATCAGGATGCGGACTCTAGAATCGTAGCACTGGTCCATTCCACAGCTGGGGTTCACCTTCCATGATTTCAATGCACCCTAACCTGCTTGCTCTATGGCTATGGAGAAGAGTCAATATTGCACATGTGTCTCAGACAGACAGACAGACAGACGGACGGACAGACAGACAGACAGATGGACCCAACAGACCTCCCCGAGAACAGTTTCCCCACCAGAGGAGACTCACTAGACACAACTTGGACAAATGAGTTGAGCACACGGCCATGCCCACAGTCACTATAGTTATTCCATTTTTAATCTGGTCGATGATCAATAGAATTATAGATTTTGAAGAATTGTGACACTAACTACTAGAAATGAAATCACCATTCAGATTCAGGCATGAGTCATAGGCTTAAATACTACAGATCCTCCTTTAAGTTTCTATAAAGTGCAATTCAAATAATGTGTGGCTTATCTCACTTCAGTCTTATCAGCATGATTCAATTTCAGAAGAAATACATGAATCTCAAATTAGATTACACCACCAAGAAGACGTAGTGACCACACAAGTTTGGAAATGAGTATGTAAATTTCAAAACCGTTTGGCACGGTGGTCAGCAACATCTGGTCCCTGACTGTACATTCTCATCGGTGAAGCCACTGAGATAGAAGACAAGTGTCCCATAAGTTATGCAAACCTTGAGTCAGAATAATTCAATCTATAAACAATAATATTCTTACTGTCCTTATTACAAATGGTAAGTGTGATAGTTAGCTTTTTGTTGCTGTGATGAAAATACCTGACAAGAACAACGTAGAGGAGGAAAGATTGATTTTGGCTCGTGGCTCTATTATTCTGGGTGTGAGGTGTGGTAGAGGAAAGCTCATAGCAGCCAGGGAAGCAGAAAGAGAGAGGAAGGGGCAGGGGAGAAGAAAGATCCTTCCAGGGCACGTCCCCAGTGACCTACTTCTTTTAAGTAGGCCCCACCTCTCAGTAGTCCATCCAGTTATGAATGGATACATCATCTGATGGATTAATGAGGTCAGAGCCCTCATATTCTGATCACAGCTGAAAACTCCCACCTCTGAACCTTGCTGCTTTGGGGTCCATGTTTCCAATACACGAGTTTTGGAGGGACATTCCAGATCCAAATCAGTCAGGGATAAGCATGAGACCGATAATTTAATGTAAACCTCGTGAGAGCAGGGATCTCATGCTATTCCCTGCTGTGTCCAGCATCGAGAACAAGGCCTGGGATACAGAATGTACTCAACGTATGTTTCCTAATTTGCATTTTGAAATAATTTTAGACTTACATATAGACAAGTTCTCCAGCTTTTCCTAAAGTTAATCTTACATAACCATAGAACAGTGATTGAAAGCAGGAAAATAGCATTGATTCAATATTGAAAATGAATCTATACACCTTATCAGAACTTCTCCAGTTCGTCTGCCAGTGTCCTTTGACTTATCAGGGACACAATTCAGACACCCACCTTGCATTCGGTTGTCATGGCTCCTTCGTCCCCTCTACTCTGTGAGGGCACTTTAGTCTTTTCATCTTTCATGACCTTGATACTTTTGGAGACATTAGTCCGTTATTATGTATGATCCACTTTTGGAAGTCTCTCTGATGCTATTGTCTGATTAGATTGAGGTCATGTGTTTTTGGCAAGGGTACCAGAGTAGTGATGTGAGGCCTCCTCAGTATATCCCGTGCGGTGGTGCCTGATGCCAATTTATTACTGGTGATGACCACTGTAATCATGCAGTTAAGGTGGTGTCTGACAGGTTCCTCCAACATATTTCCCTTGGTAATAAATACCTTGTGGCAAAACACTTCAAGACTATACAAATACCCTGTTTCTAATCAGACTTTGCACTAAGTGAAGCATCCATTGATAATTCCTGCTTGTAACAAGTACTTTTACCTAGTGGTAATTTTCTATTTCCATCATTCCTCCTGCATTTATTCATTGGAACCTACTGTCCCTTCTCCCTCATTTGCTTTTTATTCACTCATTTATTTATGTAAGTAAGAACTCATGAATATTTATTTTCTTATACTCTACTCCTTTCATTGTTTATAATATTGCTCAACTTTCTCCACATTTGACCACTGGACCTTCAGGTTGGCTCATGTGATCTTTCAATGGACTTCCATTTCGGCATCATCCTACACTTCCCTTGCCACATCCCGAAGGCCCTGGTTCCTTTCATTGGATAATGATATTTAGAAACCAAGATCTGGCCACTAGGTGTGCTCATTGCAACAGGAGAGTCTTTGTCTTTTCGGTGGACAAAGTTCAGAAGTAATATATGCTAAAACAAACCTGTGCACGTGTATCCATCTGTATATGTATTAAAACTATGAGTTTGTACTGAAATATGAAATCCAACATCATGGAGTTCATCCTGGCCTTCTCCCTCTTTTTCTCTTTGTAATTCCTTTCTCCAACAATAAGAGACCTGAATTTCATCATAATATGCACATAAAGTTTTGTAATTGCTAACCCATACAGATGCAAAAAATAGATTTGCTGACTAGAGTACAGTATTCGTGTTCAGTTCATTTTGTTTTTTACTTCACAATGCACAATCAAAATACTGTTCTTTTTTTGTGTGTGTGGTACCAGGGATTGAACCCAGAGGGGTTCTACCTCTGAACTACACCCCCGGCCCTATTTTTTATACTTTATTTTGAAACTGGGTCTCACAAAGTTGCGGAGGGCCTCACTAAGTAGAGAGAGAGAGAGAGAGACAGGGAGAGAGAAAGATAGAGAGAGCTGAGGCTGGCCATGAACCCGGATCCTCTGGTCTCCGCCTCCCAAAGTACTGGGATTACAAGCGTGCACCACCACACCCGGCTCCAAAATACTGTTCTTGAAAGTTATTTTTGATGGGTGTTTCTCTTTCCCATAAACTTCAGTGTGGTTATGATACTCATTTGTAATATAATTCATCACTTTTCATATTTCATTTTCTCCCCTCCCCACTGTTTTACTATTTATTTTGGGATATGTAAAGCATTAGTATTGTTATGGTTAGATATAAAATGTCCCCTGAAGAGCTCATGTATTAACGTTCAGAGTTTATGTAATTAATTTATGAGGGTTGGAACCTCATCAGTGGATAAATCCATTGTAATGGATTTACTGGGTGGTAACCTAGGCACATGGGGTGTGGCTGGAGAAGGTAGGTCCCTGGGGGTGTGGCCTTAGGGACTGTGCTTGTGTCTTCACATCCCTTTGATTCTTGGCTCTCTTGCTTCCGGCCTTTGTGATGTGAGAGCAGAGACCTTGCTCTCCCTCTCTCTGCTTCCCACCACCATGCCCTGAGCTTTGCGGTCCCTGGCCTCACATGGACTGAACCCTGAAATCTCCCAAAACTGTGAGCAATAAATCTTCCTTCTTCTAAGTTATGTGGTCAGTTGTTTTGGATTACAGCAGTGAGAATGTGGACCGAGACAGATATGGTTCCAAGAGTCAGATTAGCATGGTTCTAAACATTAATATGGTCATTACAGTGTCTTTCCCCCATTCCTAGTACCCTATTCGCAAAGATATAATCTGTTCCCATCCAACACCTGTGGGTAACCAATCTCATTTGTTTCTATGGAATAAAAATTGAGCTGGGGGTATAACTTGGAGGTAAAATGCCCCTGGCTTCAATACCCAGTACCAAAAAAGAGGGAGAGAGAGAGAAAGAGAGAGAGACTTCTCTGGTTCCGGGGACCTACTGGGTCATGCTTTCTCCTCTGTGGTGGGGCTGCAAGGGCAAGAGTTTGTCTTCTAATCTAGAGGGGCACTGCATTGAGCAGTGGGCCCCAAATTCTCCCTGCAGTGGCAGGCGGCGAATCTCCACATGCTACCAAGACCCCCGCTGCCTTTTTCTTGCCCTGCCCAAGGAGCCTGGCGCCGTCAGTGCCACTTGTCGCTGCGACGCTCCACAGGATGTCTGGGTCTCTTCATCCTCTATTATGACTGAGGGTGGAAACGTTCACGGTGCTTTGGGCAATCGGTCAGTGGATACTATTGACCGTTTCACACAAAAATGAGCTACTTCTCTTTGGAATAGGAAAGGGCACATCTGCCTCATCAGTGTGCCCGAGGCCTTATTACCCTTGCACCACTCTGTTCGGCAGCTCCGGGGTAAGGGCGTGGTGAAGTGCGGGGTGGTACCCTGCTGCCCTGTGTCAGCAGAGGCCGGGCTGGCCAGCAGATGGGCAGGAAGGGGAGAGCCGCCACCCACGATCGCTTCGGGGCTTAGCAGAGGCGCTGTGTACAGCAGGCACTGTGGCGTTGATTTACTATTTTGGCCCCGGGGGGTGGGGGCAGTTTTAGAAACTTCTAGCTAGCCTTCCTTGCGATGCCAGCTCTGACTCCACAGGCCAAGGAGCCAAAGAGAGTTACTCAGAGCCCAGGAACATGAGCACCAGGTGGGCGTGCAGCCAGAGGGCCAGCTGTGAGCATAGAAAGCACCTGACTCTAGCCAGGTCTCTAGGGCGGGGCAGGGGAGGGACACCTAGATGACAGGTCAGATCGCCAGGTATCCATGGCAACCAAGTCCCTGTGTCCAACGATCTGGGCTCCCCGTCCCAGTGCAAGCAACACGATGTTATGTATCTGGTGTAGCCCGATGTAGGAATACAGGCATAGACAGTTTATGGGAGTTTATAGGAAGAACAAACTACCTATTTTTCCCTCTGTTGGGAGCCATTCCCTTCTCTGAGTTGCATAAACAGCCTGGCAAGGCGAGGATTTTGCCAAGTGTGGCTGATTTTGTTGATCGTGGCTGTAACAACAGAGGGAGGCTCGCGCGACCGCTCCTTGACCCGGGAAGGAAGAGGGGTGCTGGGTGAGAGCACGATGTTTGTCTGCTTGTTGCTATTGTATACATCTGGTGCTATGTTGTTTGTCTGCTTGTTGGTGTTAATATTGTGAACATCTGATGCTCTGAAAGAATATATAAGATCTGAGCAAAATAAAGACGGCACGGCGGTATTGACTGACCATCGCACAGCAGTATGGACTGACCGTCCTCCCGATAAGGCTCCGGTATTGACTGAGAGTCCTCCCGATAAGGCCACGGTATTGACCGCAGTTCTCTTGAAACTATCCTTTGTCTTTCCTCTCTCGTCTCTTGTCTTTATGCTACTCCTTGTCTCTCTCTCTCTCTTCTCTCAATCCTCACTCCCCGTTTCAGGAACAGTTCGAACCCTTCGACTCTGCCGGCGGGCTCCGGCATCCCTCCTCAAATCACAACAATCAACAGAGAAGGTGTCTGTGACCCCAAAGGTATGGGGACCTCCCGACACCAGCGACTGAGCAGCGGACACCAGCAAACATGGTGTCCTGAAATTCAGCTCAGTTCCGAGGCCCAGTCCCCAGCCAGTCGCAAGCCCCCGGTTGCTTTACCTGTGCTGTGGACCAACGGGCCGTAAATCGGGATTCCCACACCCCCTTCCTGGGGTCCGCTTCATCCACTCCAGCAGCTCACAGAACTCAGGGGAGCATTTGCATTTAGTGGTTTATCAGAAAGGATGTTACCAAAAATGCAGATGAAGTCCTGCAGAGGCTGGGGGTGGGGAGGGCGAGGAGTGCGCACGCTCTCTCTGGACACGCCCCCCTCCAGGTGCCTCCCTGTGTTTGGCCATCCTGAGGCTCTCTCTGTGCCCTGTCCTGTGGGGTTGATGGAGACCTCATTGCATAGGCAGCCTCCCTTTCTCATGGGTGTGGGGAGGGCTCTCTCTGGAAGGAAGAGGGTCTTATGACCTACTGAGTTCCAATGGCCTGCCTTAAAGGTTTAGGGAAATCAAGGTTTTGAAACGGGGTGTGGTAGCTGTAATCTGTCCCCATGCTTGGGAGGCTGAGACAGGAGGCTCACAGGTTCTGGATTACCTCGGCAACTTAGCATGACCCTCAGCAACCTAGCGAGACCCTGTTTCAAAATAAAAATAAATAAATAAAAAGGGGTGAAGGTGTAGCCCAGAAGTAGAATGTCCCTGTGTTCAATCCCCAGTATCAGAAAAGAAAAAAAAAAAAAGACTGTGAAATATCAGAATGGACAAAAAGACAAAAGATGATTTATTTGAAAATCAACATGTTAGCCGGGCGTGGTGGCGCATGCTTGTAATCCCAGTACTTGGGAGGCTGAGACAGGAGGATCTGGGTTCGCAGCCAGCCTCAGCTACTTAGTGAGGCCCTCTGCAACTTAGTGAGGCCCTGTTTCAAAATAAAGAATAAAAAATAGGGCTGGGGGTGTAGCTCGGAGGTAGAATGTCCCTGGGTTCTATCCCCAGTTCCGCAAAAAAAAAGAAAGAAAATCAACATCTTGATCATAGAAAATGATAAGTATGAAGAAATGAAAGTTGGTCAAGACAGGCAGGGTTTGGAATTGAGAAAGGCGGATTGTGAAAACTGGAGGCAGATGTCACCCTTCGATGACGTGTTGGCCACAAGTGTGTGTTCCCTGTAAGCGCACAAGTTGAAGGGCATTCTCAGGTCAAGAGCGTAAGGGAGGGAGTTATGAGCCAAGAACCATAGAGAAAAACTAAAATATATTTTTAAAAAATAAGCCAGGCGTGGTGGCATAGGCCTGTAATTGCAGTACTTGGGAGGCTAAGACAGGAGGATCACAGGTTCTAGGTCAGCCTCAGCAACTTAATAAGACCCTTAGCTCTAAGAGCTTAGCTCT
This sequence comes from Glis glis, assembly GCA_004027185.1. Classification (NCBI taxonomy): domain Eukaryota; kingdom Metazoa; phylum Chordata; class Mammalia; order Rodentia; family Gliridae; genus Glis; species Glis glis. The sequence goes on along the minus strand of PVJS01030602.1, from coordinate 6,236 downwards.
AAGACCTTGTTTCAAAATGAAAAATAAAAAGAGCTGGGGGTGTAACTTGGAGGTAGAAAGCTCCAGGGTTCAATCCCCAGTATATGTGTGTATGTATGTGTGTGTGTGTGTGTGTATAAAATCACACCCAATGTTCTTCTTAGAAAAACCCAGCAGGTGTGTGCTGAGGTGGCGCTCTGACGCTGACATCTGGGGAGGGGTAGATTTGTGCCCCCCAGGCCCTTGAAGCCAGGCCTTCTGCACCAGGGCTCTGTGCCGTTCCTCAGTCCCAGCCGCCACGGTGTGGCAGGTCACAGCTCCTCCGGTGCCCGCGCCTCCCCGTCACCTCCTCTCCATCCGTGCCCACCATCTCCCCTCCATTCCCAGCACCAAATTCTGACTTTTGTGCCCGCAAATCCACCGAGAGTTCTGGCAGCTTCCTTGGCCCTTGGTGTCACAGGTCCCCTGGCCACTGCCTCAGGTTCAGCTGCGCTGCCTTCCTCTGCTGTATGTCAGGAGAGAGAACTCTGCTCTCAGCCCTGACCTTACACGGCCCTTACCCCTGCTCATCGGTCAGTCCCCATTCCTTCTGCAGAGGGGAGGCGTGGGAATGCTTCACTTGAATCGTAGGAAAGCAATCTAATCTCTGTCCAAAAGGACAAACTAGTATTTTCAAGATTTCATATTTAAGAAAGTAAAATATAGAAGAGTCCTAAGAACTAGAAATTAAAGCCAGGCGTGGTGGCGCACGCCTGTAATCCCAGTACTTGGGAGGCTGAAACAGGAGGATCACAGGTTTGAGGACAGCCTAGGCAACTTAGTGAGCCCCTCTGCAACTTAGTGAGACCCTGTTTCCAAATAAAAAGATAAAATAGGGCTGGGGGTGTAGCTTGGAGGTAGAATGATCCTGGGTTCAAGTCCCAGTACCACCAAAAAAAAAAAAAAAAGAACTGGAAATTAACCTATTTAATTCAAAAGAGAATTTTCAGTTCACTGTGCAACTTCAGTTTTCCTAGAGGATGGCCTGTGAACTCTGCCTTCAAAGCAGTTTATCAGTAGGCTGTGAATAAGGTGCACTGCTATAGCGTTAGAGTTCCTGACGTGCACCTCAATCTGTAAAACATGTATAGCATCATGTATCAATATTACCAATAGTAAAAATGTATAGCATCATGCATCAATAGTAAACATGTATAGCATCTGAACCCACATAACAAATCCTGGTCTTTTTTTTTTTTTTGCGGTACTGGGGATTGAACCCAGGGGCATTCTACCTCTGATCTACACCCCCAGCCCTATTTTTTATTCTTTATTCTGAAACAGGGTCTCACTAAGTTGCAGAGGGCCTCACTAAGTAGCTGAGGCTGGCCGCCAACCTGCGATCCTCTTGTCTCATCCTCCCAAGTACTGGGATTACAAGTGTGCGCCATCATGCCCAGCTCATAAGGTTAACATTTTAAAACAGAAGGAAGGAGAGGGGCGTGGTAGTCACGCCTATAATCCCAGTACTTAGAAGGCTGAGACAGAAGGATTGCAGGTTCAAAGCCAGTCTCAGCAACTTAGCAAGACCCTGTTTAAATAAAATTGAACTTGGGGTGTAGCTCAGAGGTAGTATGCTCCTGGGTTCAATCCCCAGTACCACAAAAATGGAAGGAAGGAAGGAAGGAAGGAAGGAAGGAAGGAAGAGAAAGAAAGAAAGAAAGAAAGAAAGAAAGAAAGAAAGAAAGAAGAAAGAAAGAAAGAAAAGGGGCCGGGAGTGTATCTTGGAGGTAGAATGTCCCTGAGTTTAAGGCCTAGCACCACAAAAATAAAATGGAAGGAAGGAAGGAAGGAAGGAAGGAAGGAAGGAAGGAAGGGGAGAGAGGACTTTTTTCTTTTTTGGTAGTGGGGATTGAATCCAAAGGCAGAGGCGTTCTACCTCCAAGCTACACCCCCAGCCCTATTTATTATTTTGTATTTTGAAACAGGATCTCACTAAGTTGCTGAAGGTCTCACTAAGTTGCTCATGATGGTCACCAACCTGTGATCCTCCTGCCTCAGTCTACAAAGTACTGTAATTACAAGTGTGCACCACCATGCCTGGCGAGAGGACCTTTATAATATGAGTAAATTCAAGCTCATAGGAAGAGATGAAACTAATCAGGGACATGAACATAAGGAGTAGATCATCCAAATGCACTACTGTTGAATTGTTACTAAGATGCTGCTTAAATTCCAGCCACTTAGCTGTTTCTGATAGCAAGACAATACTCTCCACTCCAGCCATTGTTCGCTGGCATGTTTTAAGGGGAGTCTTTTTCAAGCCTTCTCTGGGCAGCGGCCAACCTCCCCTGTGGTTTCTAAACTAAGAAGCATTAGCTAACTTCCTAAGGTTGGTGACAGGTATTGATGTCTGAGTCATTAGACTTGCATTTAGCTTTGCCTTTCCAACACCAAGGCTTTGTGGCTTTTGTGGGACAAGGGAGAGAGAAATAGCCTGTTTCTCAAGACCTTTCTCAAGACCTACCAGTAATACAGACATGGCGGTGCATGCCTGAAAACTCAGTACTTGGGAGACTGAGACAGGAGGATCACAGGTTTGTGGCCAGCCTCAGCAACTTAGGAAGACTCTCAGCAACTTAACAAGACTCTATTTAAAAATAAAAAATAAAAAAGGGGACTTGGAGATAGAATGCCCCTGGCATCAATCCCCAGTAAAAAAAAAAAAAAAAAAGAAGAAGAAGAAAGAAAAAAGAAAAAGAATCAGAAGACCTACCAGTAAAGTGTCTCCCCAGAGACCAGAGACCAGAGAGCCCTTCCTTAGGGTATTTATTTCATATGAAAGCACTAAGTTTAGCAGATGGAGAACAGCCCGGCTCTGTTCTTCCCCTGCCGGATCTCTCTAGAAATTGCCATTTCGACCTTAACATGCTAAAATGCCCTTCAACTTGTGCACTTCTGGCCCATATGCATAGAAGGGTGACATTTGCTTTCCATTTTCACAACCCGCCTTTCTCAATTCCAATCTCTGCCCATCTTGACCCACCTTAACTTCTTCGCACTTATCATTTCTTATGATCAATGTGTTGATTTTCAAATCAATCATCTTTTGTCTATTCTGGAATTTCAAAATCTTGATTTCCCTAAACCTTTAGCCTTCGGCCCGGCCGTGGGTATTACTTGACCCGGTGCTCTCTAAGCATGCAGTTCTGGGTTCTCTATTCACTGTAGTTGTTGGAGGATCTCCTGGTTAAGGGGCCACCATTGTTTCAAGATTTGTATGCTAACTTCTCCTCTTGGTTTACTTTGTTTTTGAGTTAATTTTCATCTCCATCGAATGTAGAATGTAATATCTCATAGTTCCCTTACAAGGTTTGGGAAACTCTGACAAAAATCACAATAGGTTTTTTTTTTGTGTGTGTGTGTGTGTGTGTATGTGTGTGTGTGTGTGTGTGTGTGTGTGTGTGGTACTGGGGATTGAACCCAGGGGCATTCTACCTCTGAGCTACACTTCCAGCCCTATTTTATTTTTTATTTTGAAACAGGGTCATGCTAAGTTGGTGAGGGCCTCAATAAGTTGCTGAGGCTGGCCTGGAACCTGTGATCCTCCTGTCTTAACCTCTCAAATACTGGGATTATAGGTTTGCACCACCACGCCTGCTCACAATAGGATTCTTGTGTGTGTGTGTGTGTGTGTGTGTGTGTGTGTGTGTTACTGGGGATTGAACCCAGGGGCATTCTACCTCTGAGCTACACCCCCCAGCCCTATTTTTTATTCTTTATTTTGAAACAGGGTCTCACTAAGTTGCAGAGGACTGAGGAAGGGAGTAGTTCAAATAAGGTTAAGTCCATACAAGAAGGTTTTACTAACCATATCACTAACATATGGGAGGAGGGAGAAAAGAGGAGCGATGTGGGGGTGGGGTGGTTATATGAAGGGAAATACACAAGGAATTTTGTATCACAAGGAATCTCACTATGATGTATAATTACTTTGCATCAATAAAAATATTTTTAAAAATTGGCAACAGGAACTGGGCGTGGTGGCGCACTTCTATAATCTCAGTACTTGGGAGGCTGAGATGGGAAGATTTCACGTTCAAGGCCAGCCTCAGCAACTTAGTGGGACCCTATTTCAAAATAAAAACAAAACTAAAATGGGTGTAGCTGGGAGAATGCCCCTGGGTTCAATCCCCAGAATAAATAAAGGAATAAATAAATAAAAGTATTGGCAAGAAATTCATATTTTAAAAAATATTCTGGACCCACAGAAAATAGAACAGTGACTGCCAGGGTGAGGCGAGGGGAAAACTGGAGTCGTTCACTGGGTACAAAGTTTCACTTCCACGAGATGAGTTCTAGAGATCTGTCCAACATAGTGCCTACAGTTCACACTGTGGTATTGGCTACATAAAAAACGTGTTCAGCGCGTAGATCTCGCGTGAATTGTTCTTCCTGCAGTGATAGCAATGGGGCGCACGCCACTTGCGGAGGCGCTGGGTGTCACAGGCAACCTCGTCCAATCGCCGGCGTTGAATGTGTGCAGCCCTCGTACATCAATGACACCTCAATGGAGCTGTTTAACCAAGAACAAATCACTCCAGACCAAGCCGCCAGACCCGGACTTTTGGACTCGGTCAGGACCCAGTTGCCAGGGACACAAAGCAGGGACTTGGCCAGCAGGGCACTGATGTCATAGTGGACCCAGGATCACCAGGACTTCGGACTCTGAGCAACCCAAGTTTTGAGCTCCGTCCCAGGTTTCCTGGGTGTAGATTAGTGAAAAGAGCCCTGACCTGAGATCTGGAAACAGCCTTGGTCCCCGGGCTCCTGCAGGAGGCTTCCATCAGGAGGAGATTAGCTAAGAATTGTGACTCTGTCAAACTCTTTATCTCCAGAAGTATTTTAGAGTCCCTAAAGATATGTGGGCACGAGAAAAGAACTTTCTGCCCATCTTTCAGCCATATTCTTCTACAGAAGAATTAGCTCAATTTCCAATGTGGCTGCAAACAATGAGCAGAATTTTCAAAGGCGAATGGAAAAATAAAATCAAGATGGAAAAAGAGGGGACAGTGGGACCTTCGGTCTCTGCCCAAGGAATTTCAAATTTCACCCTCAACAAAAACATGCTCACAATGTGCTTTAATGCGTCGACTGTTTTGAAACGGATTAGACTTCATACTTATAATTTATAAGCAACACCATTTAGACATGCACTTTTGTTATACCTGATTTTTTTTTTGGTAAATAAATTTTTTTTAAGAAATCACAAGCTATAAACCACTGACTGTTTACAATGTCCCCCGAATATATGGTTACTTTAATTCTTCAATGATCGCTTCAAGTTTCTCTTGAAGGGCGCCACTAAACTCGCTCACCTTTTCTTCTTTTTTGTAAAACTGAAAGGTCGGGAGACAGAAGACCTGATGGGCTTTCACGAGCTCCTCACAGTCGTCAGCATCGACTTCCAGGAACAGCACGTCGTCATGCTTCACAGACAGGGAATGGAACACGGGCCTGATGGTCCTGCAGGGCCCACACCAGGAGGCTGAGAAGTCCACGGCCACCAGCCTGTCCCCGGCCGTTTTAAGCACCTCGTCGAATTCCTCCTTGCTTAGGATGATTCTTACCATGTCCACATCCAGGGGCTCCGTCGTCTGCTTTTCCAGCTTTGAGGTGTTGTCTTCTGTGAGCACGAGGTTTTCGTTGGAGGTCTCTGGGATGTCAGCCTCTCTGGGATGCACGGTTTCTATGGAGAACCTGGGGACAGTTCCCTGTTTGGGATGGATAGTTTCTGCTGAGAACCTGAGGATATTTCCCTGTTTGGGCTGCATGGTTTCCTCGGAGAATTTGGGGATACTTCCCTGTTTGGGATGGATGGTGTCCTCTGAGAATCTGGGAATACTTCCCTGGTTAGACTGGATAACTTCCTCTGAGATTTTGGGGATACTTCCCTGTTTGGGCCGGATGATATCCTCTGAGAATCTGGGGAGACTTCCCTGTTTGGGCCAGATGATATCCTCTGAGAATCTGGGGAGACTTCCCTGTTTGGGCCGGATGGTATCCTCTGAGAATCTGGGGATACTTCCCTGTTTGGGCCGGATGGTATCCTCTGAGAATTTGGGGAGACTTCCCTGTTTGGGCCGGATGGTATCCTCTGAGAATTTGGGGAGACTTCCCTGTTTGGGCTGGATGGTATCCTCTGAGAATTTGGGGATGCTTCCCTGTTTGGGCTGGATGGTATCCTCTGAGAATTTGGGGATGCTTCCCTGTTTGGG
>PVJS01030601.1:0-18525 GCA_004027185.1 Glis glis | reverse complement strand
TACCACCACCACCACAACCACCGCCAACAACAACAACAATAACAACAACAACAACAACAACAAGCCAAAAGCCAAAACCAACAAATCAGATCCAAAGCCACCAAACTGCCAAACAATGTAGCTAGTGCTGGAGACGCCTCACAATGGCTCCCTGTGAGGTCACATGGCCAGATCACAGCTGGGCGTGGCCCACTGTGGCTGTCTCACCTTTGGGCCTCCAGGACCTTTTCCACTTTAATAAGAAGAATAAGAAGGACTCTAGAAGCTTTTTTGCTTTAGTGGGTTATGGGGGCTGATGTTTACTTGCTTTGAAATTAAAATTTGTAGCCAGGTATGGTGGTGCATGCTTGAATCCCAACACTTGGGAGGCTGAAAAAGGAGGATCACAGGTTCAAGGACAGCCTCAGCAAATAGTGAGACTCCTATCAACCTAGTGAGACCCTGTTTCAAAATAAAAAAAGGGCTGGGGGTGTAGCACAGAGGTAGAATGACCCTGGGTTCAATCTCCAGCACCACACACACACAAAAAATTTGTAGGATGCTTCAATGGTTTTTTCATTATGACTAAAAAAAAAAAAAACAATTTTTTAAATTTAAAGATCTCACTGGGCATGGTGGCGCACACTTGTAATTCCAGTACTTGGGAGGCTGAGACGGGAGGATCCGGGTTCATGGCCAGTCTTAGCTACTTTGTGAGGCCCTCTGCAACTTAGTGAGACCCTGTTTCAAAATAAAGAATAAAAAATAGGGCTGAGGGTGTAGCACAGAGGTAGAATGCCCCTGGGTTCAATCCCCAGTACCGAAAAAAAAATTTAAAGATCTCATCATATCTACCCTCAAGGTATTCAATTTCTTTTTCTTTCAACTTGAAATGATTGATGTCAAAAGAATGGTAGCATGTCACTTACATCATGATAACAACACAATCTGTTCCCTAAGACACCGTAGGGCACATTATTAATATCTATGGGGCTGAGGGGAAGGGAGCTTTCTTCCTAATTGCCACATAAGGTCCTCATCACACTTCTTTTATTTAATTATTTTTAACTTTTATTGGTGCATTATAATTACACATCACAGTGAGGGTCACAGTGATCCACACAGCACTTGTGTTTCCTTCCTCCTCTCATCCCGCTCCCCCTCCCTCCCTGTGCATGTTAGAATTGGTCGTGATGCCTTCATACATATGGACAGCGCATTAGTTGAACTGTTTCCTCCCTCCAGCCTCCTTCCCCTCCCCACCTTCCTCACACAGTCCCTCCCGCTCTCTGCTGCTCTCTCCCCTCATTGATCTAAAGTCCCTCATGTCTCCTGTTTTCTCTCGAGCCTCCACGTATGAGAGAAAACATAGGAGCCTTGACTTGCTGAGACTGGTTGATCTCACTTAGCATAATATTCTCTATTTCTATCCATTTTCCTGAAATTGACATAATTTTGTTCTTTATGGCTGAGTAAAACTCCATTGTGTGTATACACCACATTTTCTTTATCCATTCATCTGTTGATGGACACCTAGGTTGGTTCCATAATTTGGCTATTGTGAATTGTGCTGTTATAAACGTGGGTATTCATGTATCACTATAGTATTCTAACTTTAATTCTTTTGGAAACATACCAAGGAGTGGTGTAGCTGGGTCATATGGTGGCTCCATTTCTAGTCTTTTGAGGAACCTCCAGTTTGACTGTGGTTATACTAATTTACAATCCCACTAACAGTGTACAAGACTTCCCATTCCCCCACATTCTTCCCAGCATTTATTGTTGTTTGTATTGATGATTGCCATTCTAACATGTTAGATGAAATCTCAATATAGTTTTGATTTGCATCTCCCTGATTGCTAAGGAAGTTAAACATTTTTTCATGTATTTTTTGGCTATTTGCTTCTCTTCTTTTGAGAAGTGTCTATTCAGTTCAATTGTCCATTTTTTGATAAAGTCATTTTTTTTAGTGTTAAGTTGTTTGAATTCTTTGTATATTCTAGATATTAGTCCTCTATCCGAGGAATGGCTGGCAAAGATTTTTCTCACATTCCATAGACTCTCTCTTTAGACTCTTGTTTCCTTTGCTGCACGGGAGCTGTTTAATCTGATCTCATTGTATTCATTTGTTTTTAGTTTTATTTCCTGAGCTCTGAGGTCTTACTGAGGAAGTCTCTACCAGTTACCTGTATATTGGAGACCTGATCTCATTGTATTCATTGGTTCTTAGTTTTATTTCCTGAGCTCTGAGGTCTTACTGAGGAAGTCTCTACCAGTTACCTGTATATTGGAGACCTGATCTCATTGTATTCATTGGTTCTTAGTTTTATTTCCTGAGCTCTGAGGTCTTACTGAGGAAGTCTCTACCAGTTACCTGTATGTTGGAGACTTGGTTCTATGTTTTCTTCTAGTAATTGGAAAAGTTTCTGTTCTAATATATGTGTCTTTGACCCATCTTGACTTTTGTGTAGGGTGAGAGATAGGCATCTATTTTTATTCCTCAGTATATGGATATCCAGTTTTCCTAGCACTGTTTGTTGAAAAGGTTATCTTTTCTCCAGTATATGTTTTTGACACCTTTGTAAAAAAACCAACTGGCTAATAAAGAACAAAATTATGTCATTTGCAGGAAAATGGATGGACCTGGAGAACATTATGCTAAGTAAGATTAACCACTCACAGAAAGTGAAGGGTCATTATGTTTCTTCTCATATGTGGAAGCTAGGGAGAGATTGGAATACAAGAGGGACTCCAGATAAAGAAGGAGAAATCCCAGTGGAGTGATGGTGGGGATTTAGGGGAGGGGGGAGGGAAGGAGGGAGCTATGAAGTAAACACTTCCATTGATGCTATGTACATATATGAAATTATCAATAATATGTACGGGGAAGGGGTGGGAGTGGGGTGAGATCCAGGGGGGGGAGCTCACAAAGTGCTATCACTAAGTGTCTCTAACGCTGTGAACCTCATTAAGATGTGTGATTACAATGCACTAATAAATGTATACTAAAAAATCAACTGGCTGTGAGTATATCTTCTATTCTCTTCCATTTGTCTATGTGTCTGTTTTTGTGCCAGTACCATTCTGTTTTTGTTATTATAGCTCTGTAGTATACTTCACAATCAGGTATTGTGATGCCTCCCGCATGGTTCTTATTGCTCAGAGTTGCTTTGGTATTCTGAGTCTTTTGCTTTTCCATATGAATTTTATGACTTTTTTTTTTAGATCTGTGAAAAATGACATTGGTATTTTGATAGGAATTGCATTGAATCTGTAGATTGCTTTTGGTAATATGTCCATTTTTTTAGAAAATTTTTGTGGAACTGGGGATTGAACCCAGGGGCATTCTACCTCCGAGCTACACCCCCAGCCCTATTTTTTATTCTTTATTTTGAAATGGGGTCTCACTAAGTTGCGGATGTCTCACTAAGTAGCTGAGGCTGGCCGCGAACCTGGATCTTCCGGTCTCATCCTCCCAAGTACTGGGATTACAAGTGTGTGCCACCACGCCCTGCTGGTAATATGTCCATTTTGACAATATTTATTCTGCCTATTCAAGAACTTGGGAAGTTTTTCCATCCTCTAAGGTCTTCTTCAATTTCTGTCTTCAGTGTTCTATAGTTTTCAATGTAGAGGTCTTTTATCTCCTTGGTTAGATTTATTACTAAGTATTTTTCTTTTGAGGCTATTGTGAATGGAATTATTTTCCAGATTTTTCAGTGGACTGGTGTTTAGTGTATAGAAAAGCTATTGATAGAAGAGAGGGTAGTGAGTATATGGGGGAAATACACCAAGCAATGATGTGTGCATGTGTGTTTGTATAACTTTGAATATCATTGTGATGTATGATGACATTGCACCAATAAAAGTATTAAAAAGTAAAAAAAAATATTGACTTTCATAAGTTGATTTTGTATCTGGCTACTTTGCTGAATTTGTTCATCAGTTCTAGAATTCTTCTGGTGAGTGTTTTTGTTTGTTTGTTTTTCATCTTCTAAGTATAGGGTCATGTCGTGGGCACTATCAGTCCTGCATGGCAGGCTCCAGGAGTGGGTGAGTCTGGCCTTGAGCAGCTCCTTGGTCTGGCCATTTCTCCACAGGGTGACCTCTCTTCACCAGGAACTGTGCTGTAGATGGCTGGTCGGGTCCCGTGGTCCACTCCCTGGGTCTCGGTGTCTTCACGTGGTGAACCGCTTCCGTTCCTTTTCTTCCCACCCTCTCCACCTCATAGTCAGACTGCAGTGTCCACAGGAAGGCATCGTGGTCCTCTTGTGGACCACTGTGGTCATCAGCCACCAGCTCTGCATTGCTGAGAGTTTAGTTATCTTCTTTGGTCACAAATACGTTTCCATCCTCCCCTTCCTGGATGTAGGCCAGGAAGCATGTACCGTCCAATGCTCAATCCTGGCAGAAGCAGCCAGGGCGGTGGTAGAGGCTACACCTTCCCACCATGACCTCCTTCTCCTTAGGGGGGAGAACTGGGGATTGAACCCAGGGGCATTCTACCTCCGAGCTCCACACTCAGCCCTTTTTATTTTATATTTTGAAGCAGGGTCTCGCTAGGTTGCTGAAGAGTCTGGCAATTGCTGAGGCTGGTCTCAAACCTGCAATCCTCCCATCTCAACCTCCCAAGTACCTGGATTATAGGCATGTGCCACCATACCTGGCCCTTTTTATTTTGAAACAGGGTCTTGCTAAGGTATGGAGTGTCTTGCTAAGCTCCCGAGTCTGGCCTTGAACTTTCGATCTTCCTGTCTCCCCCTCCCAAGTACTAGGATTACAGGTGTGCTCCACCATGCCCAGCTAGTATTAAGCTTATTATTATTTTTTTTTGCGGTACCGGGGGTTGAACGCAGGGGCGTTCTACCTCCGCGCTACGCCCCTGGCCCTATTTTTTATAATTTGTTTTGAGACCGGGTCTCACGAAGTTGCGGAGGGCCTCACTAAGTAGAGAGAGACAGGGAGAGAGAGAGAGAGAGAGAGAGAGAGAGAGAGAGAGAGATACAGGGAGAGAGAGAGAGAGAGAGAGAGAGAGAGAGAGAGAGAGCGTGCGCATGCACACGCATGCACGAGCTGAGGCTGGCCGCGAACCCGGATCCTCCGGTCTCCGCCTCCCAAAGTACTGGGATTACAAGCGTGCGCCACCACGCCTGGCTGCTTATTTTTAAACATTTCATCATCTTGACCCTGGTTGATAGTCTTCCTTTGTTCTTTGTCCATATCTACAATGGTTTGAACAGTCTTGTGCTTCACAGGAAAGATAACTTCAAAGAATAAGCCAAAAGTCCTTTCAGCGGGACTCTTCCCCCTAAGGATACTGTGCTCGGCTGACCATCTTAATGTTCAGTCTGTCATTCTTCCTTAGACTCCAAATGAATCTCACGATTATCTCTCAGGAATCACTGAGGCTTTTTTTGGGGGGGGGTTTGTTTGTTGGTACTGGGGATTGAACCCAAAGGCATTCTACCTCTGAGCTACACTCTGAGCCCTACTTTTTATATTTATTTTGAAACAGTGTCTCTCTAGGTTGCTGAGGTTCTGGCAAAGTTGCTGAGGCTGGCTTTGAACTTGCGGTCCTCCTGTCTCAGCCCCCCAAGGACTGGGGTTACAGAGGTGCGCCAGTGCGTCAGGCTCTTGGGGTTGTTTTTGTGAGCCAGTTTTGATCCTCATTTCCCATCACCACCATAGGTGCCCCTACGTCCAGACACCACAATCCTAGGATGTTTCTGTCAGATGGGCCATGCCACTGCCCTGTCTCCTCCACCACCTTGCCTCACCCCAGCCGCATCAGCTGCCACCATGCCAGGCCTCTGTGGGTCGCTCGTGCTGAGGGGAGGGAGGCACTGCAGCAGCGAGCAGCCAGGCAGGAGTGAGACCCAGGAGGCCTGCAGGGGAGACCAGCTGGGGGAGGCAGACAAGGGGAGGCCAGCAGAGGAGGCCTGCAGGGGAGCGAGTGGTCACACCCTGAAATTGCCACTGCCGAGGACAAAGCGAGCCCCTCCCCTCGGCTGCTGGCCAATCCCGCTGTGGGGACATCTGATGGGCAGGCAGGGGAGCACGGGGAGGGCTCCAGAACCCCCAGAATTGTCCTCTACATGTTTCTCTGCGTGTTCTCACCCCCTTTCCACTTCTCCCAGCCGCTTTCTCCCATGTCCTAGCCACAGTCCCTGGCTGGCCTTTCTCATCCTGTGACCTCGCTCATTAATGGCCCTGGCCTGGCCCGAGTCTGTTCCGCCTTGGCCTCTTTCAACATGATGTTCACCAGGTAAGCCTCAGTCAGAAATGAATAGCGCTCCCCTGGTGCCACGAACTGTCCCTTCTGCCAGGCTTTGAGGTCCTCCGGAGTCTGGACCCACCGGACCTTTCCTGCTTTATGATGGGATTTACAGTGGCTGATTTATAAAACTCTGGTTCTCCCTCCCCCCCAAAAATCCTCTCATGGATATGGAGAATGCTTAGAAACAAACTCATTATTTTTATAAGTGTAAATAAGGCAAAGAACCAAACGTTGGATGCTTTCTTGCTGTGTGACCTTGGGCAAAATACTGAACTATTCTGAGCTTCCGTTTATTTGTAAAATGTTTATGCCAATAGTTCCTAGTCTCACAGGGTTGTTGAGAGGATTAAATGAATTAATCTGTATAAGGTGCTTAGACTAGTCCTTGGTACACAGTAAGCCCTGATGGACGTGCTTGTGCTATTTCTATTATCATCACGTGACATGGTGAAAGGGCATAGCACTAGGAATCAGGAGACTCGACCCCACCTGGCCTTGGCTGCCTGTCGTGGTTCGGATCTGGAACGCCCCTAAGGTTCATGACTTGGTCCTGATGCAGCAACGTTCAGAGGTGGGGATTTGGGGAAGCGATTGGATCACTGATGGGTTCATAATTGAATAGACTATTGAGAGGTGGGGGAACTGTAGGAGGTGGAGCCTAGGTGGAGAAGCCCCACCCCCCATCTCCGTCTCTGCTTCCCTGCTGCCATGAGCTGAGCAGCTTCCTCCACCGGGCACTGCTGCCATACTGCTCTGCTTCACCACAGGCCAAAGCAATGAGCCGGCTGATCATGGACTAAAACTCTGAAACTCTGAGCCGAAGGAAATCTTTCCTCCTTAAGTTGATTTTCTCAGGTATTTTGTCACAGTGATGACAAGCTGACTTACACACCATCTCTTCCCCTCACTGTGCCTGACTCCCTCCCTCCAGGGGTGGGGGGCCCAGAGTCCACGTTCTTGGGGAGTCTTCCAGTGGATTATTCTCTATTGCTTTCGGGATCGCTCAGGGTCTAAGTGCATCTTGCATGGTTGGAGGGATGAGGGAAGCTGGGAGTCTCCTCCTCCTCTTTTTTTTTGTGTTGCTGGGGATTGAACCCAGGGGTGTTCTACTTCTGAGCTTCACTCCCAGCCCTATTTTGCTTTTGAAACAAGGTCTCACTATGTTGCGGAGGGTCTCACCAAGTTGTTGAGGCTGGCCTGGAACCTGTGATCCTCCTGTCTTAGCCTCCTGAGTACTGGGATTACAGGTATACACCTTGCCCAGCTTCCTGCTTCTTAAGGAGCCATCAAGTCTCTCTGTGTGCTGGCGAGATGCTGATTTCCATCCTGCCCTGGGGGTGCCCCCTCATCTCCACTTGCCAAGTATTTCCCTTCGAGGACTCAAAGGTGGTAGGTATAGCCTGAACCATACACAGGGGGCTGGGAGACCCCCGTGGGGTGGTGGAGGTGGGTGGTCAGGGTCACCTTTGGAGAAGGTGACACCTGAATCATAGAGGTCCAGTGGGAAGTGGTCAGAGGGCTCTGGGGAGGGAGATAGCCCAGGCACTGGCCAGGACTGGGTCAGGTTGGGGAAAGGGGGTTGAGAAGCTGAGCGTACACCTCCCCTGGCTTTAAGCCCTTTTCAGTCCCTCTTGGAAAGCCAAATGCACCTGTTTTCTGTGCCTCTTTTCTCGGGGCTGGGATTAAAAAGGGGCATTAAGCACCTTATTCCCAATGCCCTGGGATGTCACTTCTGCGGCCCCCTGCTTGTGAGAAATGTGAATCGGCGATAGAAACAAATAAATACTCGATAGGTGCTCAGCAAGGCAAATTTTTACTTTTTGCAAAAAGGATGTGCCACCAACAAAAGTCTGGTAAGTAAGCACACTGAGCGGGAAGTATGCCCAGTTTTTATCCCTAAAGCAGATTTCTTTCTTTTTTTTTTTTTTTTTGCGGTACCAGGGATTGAACCCAGGGGCGTTCTACCTCCGAGCTACACCCCCGGCCCTATTTTTTACCCTTTATTTTGAAACCGGGTCTCACGAAGTTGTGCAGAGTCTCACTAAATAGCTGAGGCTGGCTGCGAACCCGGATCCTCCGGTTTCAGCCTCCCAAGTACTGGGATTACAAGCGTGCGCCACCACGCCTGGCCCTAAAGCAGATTTCTGCACCATACTCCTTTTAGTGGGAGGGAAGGCTAATTCATCTCCAACTGAATACCGGGGAAGGGCTTTCATTTGCAGTTTTCAGGAAATGGAGACTTACAAAGAAACAGGAACTTATACAAGGTTACACAATGGAGTTACTTTAAATTAAGCTAATCCTCTGATAGAAAACATTCAATTATATTCTCACATGCTCACCTCCATGCAGGCGTCCTGGATTCTCCACTGCATGAATCAAGCTCCGTCAGCCCAGCCGTGGCCACCTGCAAAGCCAGTGGGGGCCTGGATCTGGGGCTCCTAGAGGGGTACTTTTGAAGATCCAGGATTTTGGGGGGCCCCCTCTGAGCCGAGTAAGGGGGGCAGGCCTGCCTGAGCCTTTCAGACTTCCCACCATCTGCTTACTCAGACCCCCTGTTTAAATTCTCCACTTGTCTCGCCTTCCACAAAATAATTAGCATCCATTTCTTCCTAGAGCTCACTTGGCAACATTAGTCATTGTAGGAGCTTTCAGCACTGCTCGCAGACTTTTCCATTTGATGCAAAGTTGCAAATGGCTTAAGTGGGACCCTGCAAGCCTCCCTCGCTCCTGCTGGCTCGCCAGCATCTGGCGATGCCTTTTGTTTCCTCCACTGGTTTCTTTGTTGCCTTCTGGTCCAGAGCTGGGTCTGAGGACCTCAAGGGATGAGGAAGGCACTCAGGCAAAAGGGATGTTGTCCTGAGATGCTGCAGGGAAGGAGATGCACCGGGAAAAGCCATCTGGGGTGGGGCTTGGGGATAAGGAGGTGGTCGGTGCTGAAGCTACCTCAGCCCTTCCCGCAGGGACAGAGCCCTTCCCACAGGGACAGAGCTCTGGGAAGGAAACGATTTATGAGCTGAGCTTCGAAGGAGCTCATATAAACCAGATCCCAGCTCAGGCATGAAATCTGCTGCAGAAAGATTCTCTGACATCTTTGTCATAGGAAACTAACATCACACTGCATTATAGCAGAGGGACCTGCTCTCTGCCTGAGTAACCGAGGCCCTTTGGCTTTTCTTGAGAGCGTTGGCTTTTGCTCTCTGAGAACTCAGCAACTCAAGCTTGGTCAGTTTATGTTATTCCAGGGGCCAGGCAAAGGGCGAAGGTGGAGCCTCCTGGGTCTCCTGTGGGTAATGAATGCAGAGCAAGCAAGTTGCTGCAGTCATGCCTCCAGCTCCCTGGGCTGCAAAACACTTGCATGCACATAGTTTTTGATCCTGCACACAAGCCTCTCAGGTGGGTGCAAAAGGTTTCATCTGAAACACAGGGAGATGGACATTGAGAGAGAGAGGGAGAGCCCTGCTTTGTGATCTGGCCTCTCTCTGCTCATCTGCGAAATGACCAGGTTGGACAAGATGAGGAGCTGTCCATGTTCAATTTCTCCCATGTGGTGGGCGTGTTTTATGCCTGTGTCCACAGAGGGGACCCTGCACTGCTCAGCGCTGTGGACACTGGATCGCAACAGGCTGCATGGTGTGGTGGGATGCTTTTGGTTCAAGGTGTAAGACAGACCTGGTTCCCACACAGGTTTGGCTCTGTTTTAGTTGTCTGGCCTTCGGCAAGTTCCCTTGCCCGGCTGGATCTCATCCACAAAGGGTCATCCACAAAGGGGCCAAGTCCTTTCTCTGCCTGCAGTATGCCTCATTCCAGTGCAAGCATCAAGTAAGAGAATCAGTATGCAAATGCCTTGGGGAGGTAAAGGTGGTGATTTTTTTTTTGAGGTACTAGGGATTGTACCCAGGGACATTCTATCACTGAGCTACCCCCCCCCCCAGCCCCTTTTTATTTATTTATTTTTATTTTGAAACAGGGTCTCGCTGAGTTGCTGAGTCTTGTTAGGTTGCTGAGGTTGTCCTGGAACCTGAGATCCTCTAGTCTCAGCCTCCCAAGTACTGGGATTATAGGTGTGCAACATGCTCAGCTCTGGACAGTTATTTTATAGACTATTGGTTAATTTGGGTTTGTCTGATGTTTTCTCTTTATTACTACAGAAGTGAAGCTTTGCCTTTCTTACTTATCCTGTGAGGAGGTACACAATGTGGATAAGTCTATGTGATCTATGCACAGCTGAGGTTTGGGAAACCCTGCCATAGGCAGAGACAGTCTGTGGTTACCCTCTGGTGGACTTTGTGATGTGCCATACATCTGGCCAACAGTCCTTCCATCCAGGCCCCCCCAGGGGAAGGCTGACCACCCTCTGCCCAGATCTTAACTCATGGTCCAGCTCTGCAGTAGCCTTTGTGGAAATCAGCACGTCCACCCCATCACCCAGCTCCCTTGCCACTGGTACTGAATGGAAGCCATGCCAGACTCCAGTTAGCTTCTATTCCCCTGCTTTCTGAGACATGTTGGTGCTGGTTCAGATAAAAAGAGTGAGACAGCTCTTTGGATTTGATCTTCACATGGATGAAGCTTTTAGGCTAGAAAATAAAGACATCCCAGGCAGGTGGGAGTCAGTGTCACCCTGGATGCAGGCATCTCTGCTGTTTTTCCTTTCAACCCCAAAAGAGATTTTCCCAATTGATCTTGCTCACCATCTGTTGCCAAACCATTGCTTTGTCTGACTTTCATTCCCTTCATGTTCAGGAACGTGTGCTGTGAAACCCCAACCTGGCTTCCCCCACCCTGTGATCTGGAGGGACGTGCTCTTTGGCCCCTTTCCCACCTAGACTCTCCCTGAAGCTCAGGAAAGATGCCAGGGGCTTGGATTTGCTGCTGGCTCCTGGGCAACCCGGGGTTGGTCTGGGTCTCAGATAATATTGTCCCGAGGAGAAAAGCCAATTACTGTAAGCTATGACTAATTAGCTACTGCAGAGGGCAGAATCTCAGAAGCCAATGCCTGACTCTCCCCCGGGGTCTGTTTAATGAGATGCTGGCTCCGCGGGGATCCTTTGACAATTTCGAGGCTTGAAATGGATCCCCCCTCACACACACACTCAACTAACCATGGAATCTAGATCCCGATGTCACCTCCCCCTAATTTCTTGTTCACGCGATGACTGGTTTCATATGCTGTCAAAGCTGACAGATGAAGATGAAAAATAAGTTATTTTTTCCATCAATATGCATCAATCCCTCATTTTTTTCCTTTGTGTGCAAAGTCCTGACTCAGGCACCAAAAATATGTACAGGAGACCTTGAGAAGTTTCTATCAAATAGATGAGTTCAGGGAGTAAACGAGTAGGTACAATAGAATATCATCAGATGCTCTAATAGAGTGAGTCATTAACTCAAATATTTATTGTGTGCAGTTGGACCTCAGTACTTATGGGGAATTGGTTCCAAGAACCCCTAGCCCCACAGACACCAAAATCTGTGGTTGCTGAAATCCCTTAAATAAAATGACACAGTATTTGCATAGAACCCATGCAATCCTCTCATATGCTTTAAATCATCTCTAGATTACTTCTAATACCTAATACAATGTAGATGATATATAAATAGTTGTTTTGCTGCATTCTTTAGGGAATAATGACAGGAAACAAGTCTACATGTTCAACTCAGATCCAATCCCCACCCCCTGAATATTTTCAACCTGCTTCTACTTGGATCTGTGGATGCAGAACCCACAGAAGGAGCATGATCCGGAGGGTGACAGTAAATGGTATGTGCCAAGTGCTGTGGTTGCTGCTGGGGAGATAGCAGCACTGGGCTGCAGATAGGAACTCTGCCCTCTTGGAGCATGGAGTGATTAAGTTCCAGATAACTTAACTATAAGGAGGGATGTGCTTTAAGATAAGGTGCTATGGGAAAGAAGAGGAGACTTCATCCCATCTGGAAGTGAGGAGGAAATTTTAAGGTTGAGACTTGAACGATGGGTAGGCATCAAAGAGCTGAAAGAGAAGGTATGTTTCAGGCAGGGGCAACAACAGGTGTGTCTTAGAGATGAGAATAACACAGAGAAATTAAGGAACTGTTGGAAAGTCCAATTGGAGCCCAGAGTTCAAATAAAAGGGTGGAGAGAGGTATAAAGGTTATATATAGAATGTCCCTGGAAAGAGCTCATGTATTGATGTTCAGAATTGATATTGTTGAATCATGAGGTTTCTAGTCTCATCAGTGGATTAATCCATTGTAATGGATTTATTGGGTGGTAACTTGGGCAGGTAGGGTGTGACTGGAGGAGGTAGGTCATAAGGGGTGTGATCTGGGGGACTGTGTCCATGGACCCCCCTCACTAGTTCTCTCTGCTTCCAGCCTCCATGATGTGAGAACAGAGCCCTTGTGCTCTCTCTCTCTTTGCTCCCCATGCCATGCCCTGAGCTCCTCAGACTTTACTTGGCCTAACATGGACTGAAACCCTGAAATCTCCACAAATGTTAGCAAATGAATCTTTCTTCCTCTAAGTTGTGGTGTTCAGGTGTTTTGGATTATAGAAGTGAGAATTCTGACTGAAACAAGAGGTAAGAATGGGGATGGGTGAGTATATAGGTAGGACCTTACAAACTCAAGCATTTTGACTATTTCTACCAGCAATGGGGAACCACTGTATATGAGAGGGATGGGTTCATTTTAGATGACTTGGCTGCACTGTGCAGGATGAAAAAGAGAAGGTAGGAATGGGGGAGAGAGAATGACAAGAAGCTATTGTAGCAGTTCTGGCAAGACTAGGGTGGGATGGAGAGGAGGCCATAATTGAGAAGGGGGACTTTAGAACCACCCCCGGCAATAACAACACAATGAATGGGTCTGGTCCTATACTTTTTACTGACAGTAACATTAAACAGTAATCATACTCTGAGTTTACTCTTTGTGGTGAAGTCATTATTATCATGTATCACACCATGTGTTCTGACCAGCAGAGGGTGGGCAGAAATGAGGTAAGTCTTTTCCAGGACTGAGGTATGTTGGTATCACATTGAATCTCATTATGATGTATAATTACATTGCACCAATAAAAGTATAAAAAGTGAGGCAAGTAAAGGAACTGGTTAAACAGCAAAAAATAAAAAGCAAACAAAACCCCCCAAGCCCAAAACCAATCATCATGATTTACCTCATACATATACACAATTTTTTTAAAGTAAATTGGTCTACTATCTTAGTATATACCAATGTAACACTAAAATAAACTTGCTGGCAAACTATTATAAAAAACAAAAGCAAGCCGGGTATGGTGGTGCACGCTTGTAATCCCAGTACTTTGGGAGGCAGAGACCGAAGAATCTGGGTTTGTGGCCAGCCTCAGCTCTCTCTCTCTGTCTCTGTCTCTCTCTGTCTGTGTGTCTGTCTGTCTGTCTCTACTTAGGCCCTCTGCAACTTCGTGAGACCCAGTTTCAAAATAAAAGTATAAAAAAGAGGGGGGGTGTAGCGCGGAGATAGAACACCACTGGGTTTAATCCCCAGTACCGCAACAAACAAACAAACAAACAAACAAAAGCAAAACCAAAAACATTCCACATGACCCTCCAGGCTTACAGGATGATGGTTTTATAATGGAAGGAGCCTGGATCCCTGAGTCACAGGTGGAGGAGAGCCCCCCCACCAGAAGAGCTTCCTGTCTTGCTTCAGGCTGTGAGTTGATCAAGAAACCGGTCTGCATCTTGTTGAAGAGCTGCGACCTTGAGGTCGTTGATAACAGAAACTGGCCTTACCAGGCCTGCCACAAACCAGCTGGGCTAATTTTCTTTCCCAGTTTGTCCATGACACATCAGTGGTTTCCAACTCTCTATTATCTTGGGAGGAATGAAGGATCCCACTTCAGACACAGGAGGAAAAGGTATTGCTAGGGGTCTGTGAGGTGGAGAAGGCAGACAGGCATGTAGATACAGAAACATCTATGCACGTATCTACGTGAAGCCCCATCAATCAAGATACCTATTTAGGACCAGAAAGGCACTCAGTGATAGCAATAAAGATAACAATAAAGTTGAAATTCCTTTAATGTCAAGGACTATGCTAATATTTCATTAAATCCCATAACAGTCCTATAAGATAGTTATTGTTATGACTTTTTTCTTGCAGTTGAGAAAACTAGCCAGGCACAGCGGTGCACACCTGTAATCCCAGTCTTGGGAGACTGAGACAGAAGGATTGCAGGTTCAAGGCCAGTTTCAGCAACTTAATGAGACCCTATTTCAAAATAAAAAATAAAATAGGGCTGGGGGTATTACATAGAGGCAGAATACCCCTGCGTTAAATCCCCAGTACCACAATAAATAAAAATTAAGGGCTGGGATATATCTCAGTGGTAGAGCACTTGCCTAGCATGCATGAACCCCTAGGTTTGGTTCCAGAACTCGAAGAAAAGGAAAAACGAAAGGAAAAAGAAAACAAAGGAAAAGAAGGGATAGAAAAGAAGCCGAGTGCTGTGGCACATGCCTGTAATCCTAGTACTTACGAGGTTGAGACAGGAGGATTGCATATTAGTGAGGCCCTCAGCAACTTAGCAAGACCAGGTTTCAAAATAAAAAGGGCTGGGTGTGTAGCTCAGAGGTAGAACACCCTTGGGTTCAATCCCCAGTACCAAAAAAAAAAAAAAAAAGAAAAGAAAAAAAAAAGAAAAAAGAAGAAAGCTGAGACCTGGGGAGGGCGAGCAGCTTTCCAGAGGCCACAAGGATTTGAGTATAAACATCCTGACTCAGGATTCTGTCCTCTCAGTGACAACACAAAGACAAGAACACAAAGAAAGCTGGGGACGGCCCCCATACACACACACACACACAAAAATCCCCAAACCAGAGTCCGATTGTCCTTGTCCCTAGCAAGAATACCATTCCGTTTTCAGGAGCGAGATGGCCCGATTGCAGTGGTGACAAGAACAGAACATTACTTTTAACAAAGACTTGCCTTAATGAAATTCTCAGCTGGCTCAGGACATTTCGTTTCTCCCTAGATAACTCCCCGATGCTATCATTTTTTGCATGCCCTGTTTATTTCACCTGCTCTGTCTCTCTCTGGCCCATAAAGGAGGCTCTGCTGGTTTGTTTGATGTTCCTTAGATACAAACGATTCTTCCCTGAATAACAAATAGGGTGCACCCTTCAGAGGAATTTATGATTCCCCTCTTGTTCTTCTAGTTTCCAAATGGGATACTTCCTCAGAAGGTACTTTTTCTTGGTTGAAACCTTTCCCTAACAAATGGGTTGTCTGCTGAGCACATGGCTTAGTTTTTCTGATCTGGGGCTCCAGGAGTCAGCTGGCCTCTGGCTTCTGTTGAGCTGGGGCCCCCAGAGCAGAGATGTCATTAGCAGTGAGGACCTCTGCCTTGGGAAGCACTTCCTGTGGGAAGTCACCAAGGTCAGAGTTTTCAGGTTGCACATGACCCTAAAGGTCTTCTAAAAACCCATCAGTTTCAGTTGCTATTGCTGCAAAACTGAAAGGTATAATGCAACCATTTTTTATCATGTTTACAGATTCCATGGGTCAGGATTTTGGATAGGGCCCAGTGGAAATGGTGTGTTTCTGCCCCATGATGCCTGGGACTTCGGCTGGGAAGACCTGAAGGCTGGTGCTGGTGGTGGTTGGGAGGGGAGTTGTCACTTGATGGTTTTGGACACGTCTTCACTCTGGATGTGACTTCACTCATATCTAGAGATTGATGCTGGTTCTTATCTGGGCCATAGGACAGAGCAGCTCCGCTTGGCTCCCCCATGTGGTCTTCCTGCACGGGCCAGTTTGGGATGGCATACAACATGGTGTTTGGGTTCCATGACTGAGTGCAAGGTGTTTGTGGCATTTTGTGCTGTAGCCTGGGAGGTCACATAGTCTTGTTTCTACCATGTTCCATTGGCAGAGTCAAGTCCAAAGGTCTGCCAAGCTTCCAGGGAAGAGGATACTGACCCCCACTGCTCACTAGGGAAGTGGCAAGGTCTTGAAGAGGATGTGAGATAGCAGATATTTTTTGCAACCATGTTGGGAAAATACATTCTGTCGCACCATATTTCACAGGTGAATCCCATCCCATCCATGCGGCCATGCAGCCTCTCTTACACTCCTGCGGTGGGGAGGTCACTACTTGTACCAGTTAGATTTCATCGATTATAAGCGACAGAAGCCAATTCTGGCTAACTTAAGCAACCAGGAATGTATTGGCCAAAGGAGGGGGTCTTAAAAGATCAAAAGGAAGGCTGAAGATCCAGGCTTAGCCTAAAAAAGAACCAGGGCAGTGCCAGAAATATTCTTGTTCAGACATGACCTGAATAAAAAATAAGTAAATTCCACCTCACTTTTTAATCTTTTAAATAAGATGCTTATAAAGTGTTCAGCCCAAATTCCAGCACATGATAAATTGTCAATAAGTGTTGGTCAGCAACAAAAATGTTACAATTTGGATCTGGAAGGTCCCCCCAAAACTCGTGTGTTGAGGGCTTGGTTCCCAGTGTGGCAGTGTTCTGAGGCAGAGCTTTTAAGAAGTGATTGGATTATGAGGGCTCCAACCTTACCAGTGGATTAATCTACTTAGGAATTAATAATCTGACTAGACTATTAGAAGGTGGTGGAAACCGTAGGAGGCGGAATCTAATTGAAGGAGTGGGTCTTTGGGGCTTGCCCTTGAGGACTGTATCTTAGTCCTGGCCCCTTCCTCTCTGTCTCCTTGCTTCATGTCTGCCATGAGCGGAGCAGCTTTCCTCCATCATATCCTTCTGCCATGATTTTTCTGCCTTGGAGCCAGCTGACCATGGACTG
The DNA here is from genome assembly GCA_004027185.1 of Glis glis. Classification (NCBI taxonomy): domain Eukaryota; kingdom Metazoa; phylum Chordata; class Mammalia; order Rodentia; family Gliridae; genus Glis; species Glis glis. The sequence continues at coordinate 1,481 of PVJS01030601.1, read as the reverse complement.
AAAACTTTGGAACAGGAGCCAAAGAAATCTTTCCTCCTCTAAATTGTTCTTCCCAGGTATTTGTCCCAGAGATGAAAACCTGACTTACATAAACAATAACAAAATTTCTACTGTTATTTCAACAACTATAATTATTTTGTTTATCTAGTTCAGGGTCAGGGACAGAGGAGATGCTCAGCAAACTGTTGAATGAATGAATGAACCAACAAACAAATGAATGGTTTCTGCTGTAACACATGACAACCAAGTTCTTTGAAGCCATTTTAAGATACTTTTTCTTTTTATATACCTGGGATCGAACCCAGGGGCATTCTACCTCCAAGCTATACTCCCAGTCCTTTTTAAAATTTTGAAACAAGGTCTCACTAAGTTGATGAGAGTCTCCCTAAGTTGCTGAGGGTAGCTTTGAACCTTTAATCCTCCTGTATCAGCCTCCCAAGTACTGGGATTACAGGTGTGCATCACCAAACCAACTTAACGACACTTCTTATGACCAGATCCAAATAAGGAACACCAACCTATAAGAATCTCAGTGCATTTAAGTGTGGGACCCACCCTCCTCAGTGATTGTTTCTTGTCCCTCCAGTCTTCCTTCTGACAAAGAATCCCTGGTGTTGCTCCTTGCCCTAGTCCTTCACAAACGCTACAAATGGTAAACAAGGAACTCCACTCCAAGGAGGTGAATAATACTCTGACAAGATTGCATTCCACATCAACTCTTGTGTCATATTTGATTAATTTTGTATCTAGCTTCATTACATCTCATCCATCATCTCAAAGGTGTCCTTCACAGGGGATCCTGGAGGAGGCAGAGAGGGAGACCCGGCTGGGAAAAACCCATGCAAAGAATTCATGAGTGTCCCCCAAAGCAGCAGACATTTAACACTCTCAGAGCCTCACTGCTGTACAGGGAATGAGCTTGCTGCCAAGAGCGAGTCACCGTGCCCCAGCCACCATGAGATAGCCACTTTACACACTATTAATCCGCAGAGTGGCCGGCAAACGGTGACCCACTTAGCGATGATATCCAAGCAGGTGACGGCCACCGGAGCTGACACAATCTGGCCAGAGGGTACACACGTCTCCAGGCTGGCCGTCTGGGGCTCTGTGATCTCTATGTGGGTTATTGTGTGGAGGAAGGGGACAAATCCAGCTTCCTGGCCAAGAGCTGCTTAAATGGGTCAAGGCCAAGATTTAACTCTATCAGGTACACCTGAGTTCAGGGTCCTTCCTCAGAAGGACTGATGGCATCCTCTCCCCTGTTTCTCCTCTTCTACCCATGTCCCACCTCATCTTGGAACTCAGGATTCACCTCACATTTATTCAATTATATTCAATTGAATAATTATTTATTGAATAGTGTAGCCTGCCTCTCTTGCCATTTGTATTTTATCTGTCCTGTTGACCCAACTCCTGTTGTAGCTGTGTGGCTTTTTTGTGTGTGAATGCGAGTGTGTGTGTGTGTGTGTGTGTGTGTGTGT
>PVJS01030600.1:0-23975 GCA_004027185.1 Glis glis | reverse complement strand
TATACTGGAAAAATGAATTCGACAGGATATTAAAAAGATTTTTCAGAAGTTAGAAATTGGGAAACAAAAGGGACTTCAGATAAATGAAGGTAGATATCAGTAGAAGAAGAGGATTTGCGAAGCCAGGTGGGACCTGAGAAGGGAGCTTAAGCCTGGAGTGGTGGTGCACATTTATAATCCCAGTACTTGAGAAGATGAGACAGGAGGTTCTCAGGTTCTAGACCAGCTTCAGCAAACTAAAAAGACCCTCAGCAACTTAACAAGATCCTGTTTCAAAGTGGGGTGTAGCTCAGAAGTAGAATGTCCCAGGTTTCAATCCGCAGTATCACACACACACACACACACACACACACACACACACACACATACACACAAAGCTTGGAGTTAATAATGCCCGCTTTAAAGAAACTATTAAGAATTAAGACATAGTGTACATAATGCAATTTACAAAGTGTGAATCACTACTAAAATGTGAGAAGACATTTTACTACCAATAATAACAATGTTCACAGTTTGCATGTATCAATTTTCAAAAAGAATGTGCAGAATGAACATGAACTATGTCTTTTGGGTCTGATGAAATATAAATAGAGTTTTAAGAACAAATCAACCCATTCTATGCTTTCTTACACAAGACAAGGCTATTCTTTTATTTTTAACCTATTAGAAAAGAATCCTTCCTCAAAAGGCTTTAGATCTTCCATTGGCCCCACCAATTTGTGTCTGTGATAGAGGTGTAATAATTTCTCACTATAGTGCTATTTTTTCCTGAAGGAATTTCTGTTTATATAATTATTGTAGCATTTCTAGTGGGAACTGATATGGGTTTGTAGCTCACTTTGGGAGATATAAAGATAAATGGTGATTTATGCTATACATAACACTCATTTAAATGTTTAGGAATGTTGAGAGCAAAGAGGAATTGTTAACTTTCAGGAAAAAAAATAGACTACTTCTCTGGGAGGAGGTGTAAATTGGGTTTTGAAGAGTAAGTAGGACTGCAATAGGGAAGAAAATAAACATGGGGTGGCCAGTTATATGGCACGGGATGCAGGATTCACCTTGGCAAAAAACATGTACTAATAGCCTACCTATCATACATACTCAGTTATGGACTGGAAAGGCCAAGATAAATAATAAATTGTCCTTACTCAATATGAGCCAGATAAATAGAATAGCAATTTCAGTTCAGTGAACTAAGTGCTTAGATACAAATGTGTTACTGGAGCACACATACAAAAAATCATCTACACTAAAACAAAGGACACATGCTAATCAAGCAAGAATTAAACTGCATTTTTGAATTATAAATGGATTTGCAGCTAGTGCAAATAAAAGCCAAAGCAACAACATATATATATTTTTTTCTTGTGAAATAAATTGATGGGTTAAGTGAAAAAAATAGTATTTTTAACACTGGAGCAATAGGGCATATTAAAGGGTGGTGGGTGATAAATTTAGAACGATAAGCTTACATATTGTTTACTAGGCCAACATTTTCTAAGAATGACTATAGATCTGTGATATACAATAGGATTTTATACTTGAAAGTTACATTTTTGTGTGTGATACTGGGGATTGAACCCAGGGGTATTCTACCTCTGAGATACACCACCAGCCATTTTTATTTTTTGTTTTGAAACAGTCTCACTGGGTTTCTAGGAGTTTCACTACATTGCTAAGAATGTCCTGGAACCTGTGTTCCTCCTGTCTCAGCCTCCCAAGTACTGAGATTACAGGTGTGTGACACCACGCCCAGCTTGCAAGTTATATTTTTAAATTTGAATTCTTTCCTTTATTCTATTAATATTTTTGAAAAATGCATTGTGCTCTAAAAAAATTGTGCTTGCATAGTAGTATATAAGAGGCAAGGTGTTTTCAGCCAGGGACGTTATAGTCTAGGATATTGGCACTGAAAGCTACCTAAAGAATACAGTAGGTTAGGACAGGCGCTGGAGATGGAGAGGTTGGCAGAAATCTGCTGCCTAACTGTATTATAAAATTATGAGGATTTTACCTAAGACAGTTGAAGAGATGGTGAGCAAGGTAAATGGATTTGAGAGACATCTGGGAAGTGTTAATTGTATGACTTAGTGAATTATTTGATGAGCCAGGGAGTTGGTGAGTGCAGAGAGGATGCTAGTAAATATTCCAGGTCTCTGAGATTGCAAGTGATGAAAGTCACCATCTAGTATGGAGCCAACGGATATTATGTGTTTCCTGATATGATTCACACTGAAGGATGCAAAATATATCCAGGAGTACTCGTGCCAAAGTGTTCAAACTGTAATTCAATCATGAGGAAATACCAGACAGATTCAAACTGAAAGTCTGTCTACACAGGAACTGCCCTATAGTCTTAAAAAATATCTGGGTCATTGCAGGGCATGGTGGCACATAATGTAACCCCAGGACATGGGAGGCTGAGACAGGGGTGTGGCATGTTTGAGGACAGCCTCAGCAACTTAGCAAGACTCTCAGCAACATAGCTAGACCCTGTTTCAAAACAAAACAAAATTAATTAATTAATTAATTAATTAATTTAATTAAAAAGGCTGAGGATGTAGCTTGGAGGTAGAATGCCCCACGGTTCAATTCCCAGTACCACACACACACACACACACACAAAAAAAAAAAAATCCAGGAGATGAAAGACAAAGAAAGTCTGAGGTATGGAATTCTTGATCTTGGGTTGGATAGTATTCTCGCACATATTTCTAGAACTCTGAAATTATATTAAACTTAAAAATAAAAAAACAAACATACAAAAGCAATTGACCACGGAAAGAAAAACACCCAAAGGAATAAAATGAAAGAAAAAATTTGAGAAAGAATATATGGACATTTGATAGAAAAATGGGGAGATAAAGAGTAATGGACACAAGTCTCCTTTTTGCAGGATGGTAAAAATAAGAATGACAACCCCAGGGTACCCCTCCCACTTTGATACAGTTAGTGGTCATCTAACCACATAGTGTATGAAAAATGAAAAATGTTACCCAAAACACTGACATATGGTACTTTGTGCCTTGGAGAGCTCATCTCAAAAATCTAGCCATTTTCTCTAAAAGCAAATTGATCATATTTTTTACATCAATACAATCATATTTATTAGTTTCCAGACTCCATATGACACATACCTAAAGTTGACCATATTTTTATGTCTGTAGTCTGTTTGAAAGATCTCAGGACCTCATCATAGTGCATAGACAGTGACATAGTGTGTTAGTAATTCTTTACTAGTTAGTTTAAGCATATACTCTATAGGCAACCAGGTACCTTACTCTACGAGATTGCTTAGCTGCTATTATGTCAGAAAGGCTATAGTTCAAAGGCAGATTTAAACTATTTCTATTTTTCACAATGACACTAACCATTGAGGATTTGCTCATTAGAACATTTAAAGTAAAAATGTGCATTTCTTAGTGAAAGAATTGACTCGTTGAGGAGCATAATGAATATTAGAAATGGTTCTCAATTTTAAATTGTAGGTATTCACAAGGTTCAAAACATCTAACATACTTTTTTGATGCTCACTGTTTCTTTAAGTATCTAGGCAAGCCAAACTCTTGATCTCTAAACAGACCTGTATCCAGAAATTGGTTTTGAGGGATTTCTGTTTCCCTGATAACAATCTTAAGGGTGACAGAATTGTGCCTCTAGAATATTTTCTTTTGCTTTTTATGGACTTTTCATGCGAAGTTATGGCCATAGATCCTTAAAGGATAGAAAACTAAAATTTTATCAAACTCATAGAACAAATGTTATGAGATGTTTTTGTTTACTCACTAAAAGAGGATTGCTGTTTTTGTTTACTCACTAAAAGAAGTAAATGTGGAGTGATACCTGTTCTATTATCTGTGAGTTTGTGAACAGTAGTTAACTTTCATTCAGGTAAAACCACTTTGGAAAATTAGTAAAAGAACCTGAGAGATAAGCAGTACTAACTGGAATTCACTCACTTAGCAATATACATCTTGAAGTAGAAAACCCAAAATTCTGTGTTGATCTGCATGAATGAAAGAACTTCGAGAACACCCCAGAATGTATTCCAATCCTTGGAATGGTAGAAGAAGAGGACACAAGAGGTTTATTGCAAATGACTATTAGTTTAGAATTAAGAGCTTGCAAATGGCAATCCCTTAGGTCCACTTTTTAAATTTTTTTTTATTTATTTTTTATTACATTTATTGGTGCATTGTAGTTATACATTTTGGTAAGTGTCCGCTTTTAAGTACCAACTTATTTCAGCAGTTAGTTTCAGGCAATTTAAAAGGCAGTGTACGACAGACTAGAAAGGTGGTTGAAACAGAGAGTACATAGATCTTCTTTGTAAAAAGTAGTCAAGTCTTCACTAGGACACTTAGAAAAGAAAAAAGTGTGTAGAGATTACTGCTGAGGGTCACATTGTTCAAGTAAGCAGAAATAAAAGTTAATTCAGTGCAGGAGACCAGGTAAGGCTTTAAGCCTCTCTCTATTTACTTCCTTTTATTCCAGGGAAGTGAGTTATCCTCGGGGAGAATATTCATAGGAAAATTTTCAGCAAGAATGGGCAGATGTCCTTGTGGCTTAATAATTCAAGCTCTTAATGTGGCCCCTCACTCAAATCATCCTTCAAAAATAGTTCCACATTTCGAAAGAGAAAAAAATCCACAAAAGAATAAGCATTGACCTGTAAAAAGATTTGAAGAAAAAACAGTCAAAGAAGCATTAAGAGAAGAGGGAAGAATAAAAAACATTTACAATGAAAATTACACATAGGAAAAACTGTCTCATAAAATTGTAGATAAAAGCTGGGACTGGTGGTGCGTGGCATTAATGCCAGTCCTTGGGAGGGTGAGACAGGAGGATCATAGGTTCGAAGCCAGTCTCAGCAATTTAGCAAGACCCTGTTTCAAAATTAAATAATAAGCCAAGTATGTTGGCGTATGCCAGTAATCCCAGTACTTGGGAGGTTGAGACTGGGGAATCACAAGTTTGAGACCAGCCTCAGCGACCTAGTGAGACTCTCAGCAACTTAGGGAGACACTGTTTCAAAATAAAAAATAAAAAAAGGACTATGGGGCATAGCTCAGAGGTAGAATGTACCTGGGTTCAATCCCCAGTATAAATAAATAAATAAATAAATAAATAGGGTAGGGGTTTAGCTGGGAGCTAGAATATCCTTGGATTCATTCCCTAGTACTAAAAAACAAAAAGGAAGCAAAAATATCCACATTTCAAATGATCATTGGAAAACACACACACACATACACACACACAAATAAATACATGCATATTAATTCAGGCTTATGACAATATTGGATGAATATAATACAAGATAAAAAGGAAAAAAATTAAAGCAAAAAGCCTATATTAACATAGAGCTAAAGCCAAACATTTTAACAAAATATAAAACATTTAACAAAATATAAAATGACAAACATCATTTTAGAGAAAAACAGCATAACCAAAATACAAATAAAACTTATGAAATTTGACAGAGGCAATCTTTAAACAAAATAAAAATCATTAATTTCATAATAAAATGAAATCTATTTTCTAAAGAAAAGCTTAAGCTTTTGCATGTCAAATAACAATCTCAATTTATCAAATGTGATAAAAATGAAATAATTCAAAAAAGCTTAATAATAATCATGGGACTTTAACTTATCACTAAACCTATACAAAGCAAATTAACAACAAAACTATGAATACAGACCAAGGACTTAAATAAGTTGGGATAAATTTATAATTACATATCAAACTCTTGACCTTTAAAACAGACACAGTATCATAGTTTCAATTTCTTATTTAAGATTTATAAAAATTGATTATGTGTTAGGCCATAAAGTAAGTATCAATATATTTAAATAGACTAAAATCTGTATTGGGAAAGCAAGAAGGTAGTATTTACAATCTTGTAGTTGAGGAATTATTTCTAAGTTATATACAAACCCCAGCATCTTCAAAGGAAAAGCAAAAGATAAATTTCATTACAGAAATTTTTCAGCAGTGAAATTATACCAAAAATATAGTGAAAAGAAAACCTAAAAGAAATATCCATTTAAAACATATCTGATGAAGTTCTAATGATTTTAACATGTGAAGAGCATAACAAATCAATAAAAAGATAAGCTCCTTGGATATTCAGGCTAAAAAATAAATTACCAAATATGGGTGGCTGCTAAATATAAGTGAAGATGTTCAAATTCATTAAATATTACTGAAGATTAAAATGATAGTGAGGTGTTTTTTTTTTTTTTTTGCAGTACCGGGGATTAAACCCAGGGGTGTTCTACCTCTGCGCTACACCCCCAGCCCTATTTTTTATACTTTATTTTGAAACCGGGTCTCATGAAGCTGTGGAGGGCCTCACTAAGTAGAGAGAGACAGGGAGAAAGGGAGAGAGAAAGAGAGAGAGCTGAGGTTGGCCACGAACCCGGATCCTCCGGTCTCCGCCTCCCAAAGTACTGGGATTACAAGCCTGAGCCACCACGCCCGGCTAGTGAGGTGTTTTTATCCTAGCACTTTTAGAAATAGCAAAAGACTGAAGACCTACAACCCAAATATCTTAAATTATGCCATAGACACGTATCAAGTTGCTCTACAGTTGTGATAACCCAGAAGTTTCATCTTTGTCTTATATAAAAATATTTCAATTAAATGTTACATAATATAATTAGATTGGTTCATACATTTTATTTTCCCCTTGAAATTAATAAGAGAGGAATACAGATGTGTGTGTGCATGCATGTGTGTGTGTGTGTGTGTGTGTGCACACTCATGATTTCTGGAAAGACAAGAAACTAAACAGTGATTATCTGTTAGGTTAAGAAATAAACGTATGAGTCGCACCTCTCATTGTTTAAACCTATAGGTGGCTTAGATTTTTGTATGCCATGTTTTCAACTTATCAAAATTCAATGAAGACACAGCATGCTATCTGAATAATGGTGTCCATTTCTGCAGGCGTCTAATATCAAGAACTGAAAGTTCATCAGATTCACTACTTGAGGTGCTATTGTGTCCTTCAGGGTCATCTGAGGGTCTCCTAAGATTGGGAAAAGAAAACACATACGTTTGTGGCCTTAGGAAACAAATGAGAAGAAAGTGAAGACATCTACTGTAGCTTATTCAGAATGCAAGACGGCTCTTGCTCTCCTCAATACCCTTTCTGATTTCCCTATGGTTTTATCTCCCCCTGGATTTTAGTGTTTCCAACCTCTAACAACTTCCAGAGTGTTGTCCCATATTGTTGCTGGGGAAATAAGTGTTGACTGCAAAACTCACTGGGATAGATCACACTGGGAGATAAATTCTGGAGTCTCCTGGAAAAATCCTTAAGTGGGCTTTCTTGAGTTTTGTGAGTCCTCCCATCTAATCATCAAACCCAAGTCTAGTATTGGAGATCCTCAAATCACATTCTCATGGACCCCCTAAAATGTATGGACCATCCAAAATCCTGGTTCTTTTTAGTGAACCTAACTTCTCACAGAAAAAACTTAATAATGCTCATTGAAAGATATAAAAAAAGAGCTGAAGTTTGATTGTTTGCTGAATTTTTAAATCACAAAAAATCTAAAAAAAAGAAAAAGCTAGAAATGACTTAAGAAAAGGAAGTATTTAAAATAAATTATTTATAGAATGAATATTTTCAAAAGAATATGCATGGAAAGGGAGAGTAAATAATAAATCTTGAAATAAAAACTAATAATGAGAAAAACATTTAGCATTTACTTGCAAAGAAATCAATTTTTGTGGTAAATATTTTAGCATGTTGGTTCTTGTTGAACTGTTTGTTATATTTCTAGTTTCCAGGATGTAATCAATAAGTATTCTTGAGTGAAGATATTTGCTGAATCAAATTACTAAAGCTATTTGTAAAACCAATTTAATTGGTATTTTGTGCAATTTTCCTGGTTTATTTTTAGATTTTCTTTTAATTACATGTTTCCACACCATGGCCTAGAAATCACTTGAGAAGTTACTTTGTATTTTTCTTGAAAAACAGAATTATATCTCTCTTACTGTATGAAATATCTACTATATCTTCATATCTCCTAGGAATCTGTAGCATAGAGTTTTTGCACATCACAAATGTCCCATAAATATTTGTTGACTGGAAGTAGTTATATTATTATGAATTTTTCTAAAGGCAAATTTCTAATTGGAAAAAATATTTAGCATCCATAATACACTTGAAGAGCAATAACATAAAGTACTTCTCCATGAGAAAAAAAAATGTTTTATGAGTTTTTTCTCTTCCAAAAGTTTCACATGAATGAGTGGGCTCCATCTTCAAGGAAAAGGTGGCTGGGATTTAATCATTATACCCCCAATGATGTTCACAGTTATCTATGAAGTGTTCTTCGAGCCATCATTTATCGCCAACTCCAGGGATCTTTATCAGAAGACTAGTAAAAGCCTACATCTGTATTTTCCCACGGTAGTTTGATAACTTAGTGACTTGATGTATTCCATCCTCTAGACTACAATTTCTTAGTGTTTGAAATATTAAAGATATTAACCTTGGTTATAATCCTGTCATGTGAGGCCTCTAGCGATTTGTTACTGGCATTGTTAGAGTTTGGGTGTTACTTTAATAGAGGGATTTATTTTTCTCTCTTAATGAAGTCTGTTTTATTTTAAGTGATTTCTCAAGGACGTCATTTTAACTCATGGGATTGTGAAGCAATTCACTTTTCTATGAGTAATTTCTAAATTGCTTTTTAAAATTTATTATATGCAGGGGGAAATGATTTGAAAACTTTATAATAAATTTAATACATGCCCTAAGTATACTCTTGTGAGAGCAGAAATATCTGTTTTGTGGCTGAGGTGGCAGTTCATTTTGAATTTTCATAAATTTATAGCTATAATATCATCTTCTGTTATAATTTAACAAAAAGTAAGGATCAGAAACTAAAAATATCAGAATGTTAAACATGAAGACAGAATCTAGAAATAAATGTACCCATGTAAACAAGTAAAAAATAGAGTATCTTTTAAAATAATTGCTATTATTTGTGGTCAGAATAAGAATGTCAGAGTTAAATTCTACTAATTTAACTAACAGATGAGACAACTGTATTAGATTTATTATGATTTTTCTTTCCTGTAGTTAGGCAGAAAATGGGTAACCTTCTAATAGAATCATAATCTACCTAATCAGTACAGCATATTCTTGTGTAGCAGAAGTATAGTAGATACATGATGTGTGACAGTTGTCAATATGTGTTGAGTTCATATTTATGGAGGTGATTGTGCTGTGAATGAGTCATTTCACAAGAGGAAAAGGAGACAACAGAACCCAAGATGAGTACAAGTAGCCATTTTGGGATGTTAGGGATATTTCCTGAAACTTCATCTTCTCCTTTATTCTATCATTTGGAAACCAAACGGTTTTCAAGCATATAGAATAATATTCTTATTGAAGAAGCAACACCCACCTATCTGATTGTCACCCAGAAAGGAAGGAAAATAGTTCAGTTCACAACAGAGCATTTAATGAAGGAGGACTAACACGCTTTGAGAATCAGATTGTTCACCACATGCCAAACACTGGATGCTACGTTGTCATTAGGTTGATACCTCACAGCTAAAGGCCTACTAAATATCATCTGAGGCCATGCATTTTGAAAACTTAGATTTTATATTTTGTTTCAGAATCATTTCAACCTCTTGGAAATAATAAGCTCCCCAAACAGATACAAAAGTTCCTTGACAGAATTTGAATTTTACAGAAAGTTTCTAACCAAATGAAATGAATTAGGAGAAAGGTTACAGTTTTTGTTTATAGTTGATAAACAACTATAGTTAGCTCATGTTAAATAAATGAATGACTTATGCTGATATTTTTATGTTCAACAAAAGTCTGTGTGCATCATCATCTTATCTGTTTTTATGGTCATATATGTAAGAGTTGATTTATTCACCCAATGTATTCTTACTATGCACCTGCACTTTCTAACACTAATACAGTGTCAGGAGAAATTCACTGGTGAACAAGATCAAAAAGCCTCTTCCCTCACAGAGTTTAGAAGCATGGAGAAGAAGAGAGAACCAAGAGGAATTATCATAATATGTGTTAAGTGGCCGGGCGTGGTGGTGCACGCTTGTAATCCCAGTACTTTGGGAGGTGGAGACCGGAGGATCCGGGTTCACGGCCAGCCTCAGCTCTCTTGTTCTCTCTGTCTCTCTCTCTCTCTCTCCTTAGTGAGGCCCTCCGCAACTTCGTGAGACCCGGTTTCAAAATAAAGTATAAAAAATAGGGCCGGGGGCGTAGCGCGGAGGTAGAACTCCCCTGTGTTCAATCCCCGGTACCGCCAAAAAATAAAAATAAAAAAAAAATATGTGTTAAGTGATCAGAAAGGGGGAACATGGGATTCAAAGAGCACACAAATCAAAAATAAGGGAACTAATCCATATAGAACACAAATAGCTGTTTCCAGAAAGAGTACCACTGAAGACTAAACCTAAGCTTCCATATGAATGAAATTATAGCAAACAAGGGACAAGAGAAGCAGTAGAGACTTATCTGATTGTTTCAGAGTCTTCATATATATAAGCAAAACATGTTCTTTCCCTGGTTGGGTTTGTAGTAGTTTCCACATTATATTTAATTCTCATCATAAAAAGGAGTTATAGGGATATAGAAAGTACTCATTCACTGAAACCATAAATGACCATTAGTTACAGAATGAAATTGGCTCTAATAATATTGACTAGAGTCTTTCTAAGAGTAGACAATTAAATTTTGTAATAATTGGTACCAGCAAAATTGACTATGAATTAGAATATAAATACTCTGCCTAACTACTCCACAACCAATAATCTACACTTATTTTTAAATTATATGAAAAAAACACTGAGAAAATTATTTGCATGGCACTGGAAAGAAAAAGAGTTCACATCTACAAAACAAAAAAGAAACTAGAAATTCAACTTGTAGAAAAATAATTATAAAATTCAATGAAAAAAAAGTATGAATAGGAAATTTCCAGAAAAGGAAATAACAATAGATAATAAGATGGGCGTGGTGGCGCACACTTGTAATCTCAGTACTTGGGAGGCGGAGACCGAAGGATCCGGGTTCGCGGCCAACCTCAGCTACTTAGTGAAGCCCTCCGCAACTTCGTGAGACCTGGTTTCAAATAAAGGATAAATGTGCTATTTTTTATAATTTTGTTCTAGGATAATTTTAAAAATAAAATAAAGGCACAATGTATATGCATTATTGTATATAATATATGAACATCTTAATGCCAATAGTTTAAAATAATTTTAAAATGCTTTTGTACTATTTGAGAAGATCAAGTGGAATGAAGAGCCAAATGTATGTAGAATTTATGTGCAAAATAAAAAGAAGAAACTTCACAATTAAAAAAATAAATAAATAAAAATAAAAAAATAAAGGATAAAAAATAGGGCCGGGGATGTAGCTTGGAGGTAGAACTCCCCTGGGTTCAATCCCCGGTACCACAAAAAAAAAAGATAAAAAACTTTGAATAAATCCCTCAAATCAGTTTAAATACTTATCATAAAAATGCTGATTTAGGCGAAAATAAAATGAACCTATATTGTATTGAATATATTTGCTACAATATATTTACTATTGATACAGTAGTAAAATTCCGTATCAGCCAGAATTTGAGGAAATTACCCTTTCATATAACATGGATAGCAATGTGCCTTTTTACCACCCTTGAGAAAGACAATTTAATAAGAGCTATTAAATTTAATAGTTGCTCAGTAATTCCATTTTGGCGATGCACTATGTATAAATCAAAATCAAACTATTTGTAATATCATATGAGATTGTGCTATTCCTTTGATAATTAAACAAGCAAAAGCATACACTAAAAATAACAAGTCAATTGAAGATTTCCCCCCAAAAATTGTGGTACCTATATATTAGGAAAAATTGTACAACCAGTAAAATAGCAGACAATATTCTTTAATCTGGAAGATGCTGCCATGTATTTATCAGTTCAGTATACACACATTTTGTTGAGTGTCTATTATATGCCAAGCAAAATTTCAAGTAATTAGAACCTATTACCAGAGAGGAAAGATTTATCTGTATGAAACTTATATTCTTGTGCAATGTAAGGGAAAAAAACATGTGGTAGAAAATCATATAAATATATCTCTATTCAAGTAATAATTAAATTTCTAGATAAAAATGTTTCATTGTGTGTGTTTAGAGGACCAAAAAGAAAATTACAACAGGCCCACTGATGCTGGATTTGCCAAGTCTCTAGTATCACAAAAACGACAAAGAAATGAAAGCAGGTGAAGGGAATTTACTTTCTTTATATATTGTTGGTTTATTTTCTTGATTGAAGGTCAATGTCCTACACTTGTAATTTTAGAAGATGTATTTAATACAAGATATTTTTAATTCTCCACAGTAGTTTTCTTGAAAGAACATTTGGCATATTGAAATTAACTTGATGTCTTCTTGAATATGTTATTCATAAGTAGTTATCACAAATATATTCTATGTTCTCTTGCTATTTTATTTGTTTTGTTTTTTTGTTTGTGCAGCTTTAACAAACTTTTATTACAAAGTTAGTAGAAAATAGAAAAAGAGAAGAGGAAAAGCAGCATGCCTAGAAGACACGGAGAGCCCGAAAGCAGAACCCTTATCTTGCTATTTAATACCATCATATTAGCCGGGCATGGTGGCGCACGCTTTTAATCCCAGTATTTGTGAAGCTGAGACCGGAGGATCTGGGTTCGTGGCCAGCCTCAGCTACTTAGTGAGGCCCTCCGCAACTTAGTGAGACCCTGTTTCAAAAAAAAAATAATATCATCATATGAACAATTCTTTTCCACACAGCCTAGAGTTTCTGTGCTTAACTACTTAAGATCGTAAAATGTGCTGTCAATGATGGAAAAGACAATGACATCATTTTGACAATAACACTAGAAAGATTTCATATTCTAATTATATGCTTAATCAGATGGCCAGAAAGTCATGTCACCACTTATAAGTCAGTACTGTAACCTCTTTTTTAGTGGTTTGATTTTTAAATATATATTTTAGATCTCCCTAATTCTCCCACTATTATGGTCAGATATAGAATGTCCCCTGAAGAGATAGGGTTGATAAAGTTAAGTCAGGAGGGTTTGTAATCTCATCAATATATAAATCCATTATAATGGTGGTAGGATGGTACCTAGAATGGTGGGGTTGGCTGGAGAAAGTTGTTCCAAGGAGGTGTGACCTTAGGGATTGTGCTTGTGCCTTTGAATCCCCTTGCTTGATTGCACTCTTGTCTCCAGTCTCCATGGTGTGAGAGCAGAACCTTGGTCTTCACTCTTCATTTCCTGCCACCATGCCCTGAGCTTCAGACCCTGCCTCACATGGACTTAACCCAGAATCTCCAAAAAAGCTGAGCCGATAAATCCTCCTTCCTCTAAGTTGTGTGGTCAGTCATTTTAGATTATAGAAGTGAGAATTTTGACCGGGACACCCACTAAGTTATTATATACTTCACAGTCACCTTGAATTAATTATTTACATATTCTTTTATAGTTGCAAAAGATGTTTGGCAAATAGCTAAGGTTGGAGTGATATTTAATTAATGAGCTAATAGAATAAATACGTAACAGTTGAAATCATGGAATTATTTATAGTTGTGAAAACATTAAATGGTGGTTAACAATTGAATGGGAAGTTAATTGATGTATTTGTATTTTACTTCACTTTTACCTTTAATTCGCCTTATTTCAACATAAATCACTTTGTGAAGCAAAGTATTAAAATGGCATAATCATGGAAATATATAAAAAATAAGAATTATGTGGTTTTAGAAAATGTAAAAAGGGAGAACTTAATAAACATGAAGAATTATACAAGAAGTAGCTAAAGAATTTTCAAGCAGATATATTTATTATTTTTCTTTCTTATTATAGATGATGCCAAATGATAAAATATGTTATCTAACTATTGGAATTCTATTTGGTGGGGCAAATGAACTGAAGGATGATTCCAAAGGAATCATTCAATATTGGGTTATCATTCCAGTTAGGCAAGTTTGTGTGGAAGGAGTATTATACGATTATTTTACAAATTAGGGTTATCGTATTTCAAGAATAAAAGGGCAAAAGACAAAAATAAGTTCTGTCATTCTTTGTCATCTACCTATGTAGAAATTTAAAGTATGCATTGCTTTATTAGGGAATACAAATAAATTTAAAAAGACCAGTACCAGAAAATACTAGCTTAAAAACCCTCCAATAGAATGTGTTGAAGATGATGGCAAAGAGAGATGCTGCAGAAAGGGGAATATGTACAATTTCATGTGGAATATTAAAGGACTTTTCAAAGGCTAGTTCAAACTAACAAAAACGTCTGATCCAGGAGAATCAACGTAACAGAAAAATGTCAGGAAGAGAACAAAATGATTCCCACTTTTGGAACCCATGAGAATGAAATAGTTGAATAAAAATATTAGGAAGAATGAAGAAGGTACAGGTACAAAAAATACTTCTGGAAGGAGCTCTGAACTGTGATCGCAAAAATGATCTTGCTCCCGTTTCTAGAATCTATTGACATTTGTCTTTGATATTGAGAAAATAGCTTAGCCTCCTATGACACCATGTTCTCATGTGACAATTAACATAAAGTTCTATTTTGTTGCTTCACTAAGGTCCACTTGGAAATCGGGGGATATTTCATGATCACGCTGGCCTGTAGTGGGAGGGCCATGGTTAGTACTGAAATCTAGGGTCCAGCCAGGCACCAGGGACTGAATCCCCCCCCTCCACTGAAGAGGATGCATGAGCGCTTAAAGAATTATCACTATCAAATGCCAACCATAGTTCTGAAAACAAACTCAGGGCTGAATGATCCATTAAATCCTGAACACAACTAGCATTTTAAGATTCTAATGTCACAGGGCATTGTTTATATAAAAGAAAAATGGACTTCGATCATTTCATGAGAAAACACTGAGATGCATCCAATTGACAATAATTTAGAATAAGCCTGAAAGAAAATCCTGTTTGAAGAAGAATAAAAGTGTGCATTTACTTTGCATATGATATTCATGTGCAATGATTCTATGATTTTACTCTTTCTGGAGATGTTAATTTGATAGCAGGGCATGAATTGAAAAAAAATGTAATATTTATCAGAGTAAATATAATTTTATGACCTATAGAAACCATCCCATATTCTTTATTATACAGATGAAAAAACTGAGGTTTAGAGAATTATGTGACTTATACAATAATACCCAACAATAATGTACATTTTTTCTTAACATAGGGTTCTTTTCATCTTAAGAATATTATTTTATAGACCCATTTTATTTGAAAAAAATAATTGAATGAAAAATTAATTTGAACAATGCTTTGTAAGATAAAATGGACAATAATGAGAGAAAATCCTTTTATGTTGCCAGCTAATATATGGAGTATTAGGGTTTTAAAAATATGTACATGAGTCACATATTAGGGATGTGAATATCTTCTGAGTTGGTTCTGAATGCCAAAGCAATGACAAATTACTCTTGGTGATTTTGTCGCAGATAGGACAGCAAAAACAACAACAACAAAAAAGCACATTAGAGAAATATTTGTTCAGATGAATTCTTAGTTCTTCCATGTAACCACCACTTCTCATGCATGTGGAAAAGTTGCTGGCATCCCCGAGTTCATGACTCATTTATAAGATAAGTGGTATGCAAGTAACTTATTCCATTAGGCTTCACATTATTACCAATTGCCATAATAGTAATTTTATTCGGCAGTCAGGCAAATATTTAGCTTATGTTACAGTGAATACATTCTGGAGACCACTGTTTTCTTGAAGAAGCAACACAGGAGGTATTGTTGGTATTTGCTGTGATGTAATTAGTGGATTTGCAAACTGACTACCTCTTGAACAAGTTTTCTTCTTTAAAGATTCTCTGCATACAAAGCAGCTGTTCATCCTGAGGTGCATTTTTTATGATTTAAAATAAAACTTTAGAAGGAGTGTCAGGGACTCTCAGAATTTTACATCCAACTTTTACATTCAATTTTAGTACAGAACTTCAGTGAACAAGCTAGAGTATATTTTACGTAATTGTTAAATGTCAATGTACCTCTCAGTATTATCTTTTTTAAAATATCACATGTATTGTCCCTCATGTTCTGGCTTCTGGGTGTTAATGTGTGCTTCTGAACATACTCAGTTTTCCATTATTTTGGGTCGAATTTTTTCTAGCACCAACATTTCTTTATTTGGAGGCTACATGTACTGTGGTTAGAAGAGTAAAAACTTGCAATTAGCGACTTGACTCTCTGGATTCACAATGTGCCACAGTGAAGAAACTATGATCTGCATGCTCTGCTTAACCTTATGGTCCATGTTTTACACCATGTGTCTTTAATAATTACCTCATAGTTGCTGTATGGAATGAGATATCACTTCCTCAAATATTTAGCATGGTATGTTCTCCAGAATAGGCATTAAGTAAGATGACATTTGTTAACAGTTTTACTAGCATTATTGTTTTTAATATTAAGACTTCTAGTAATTTCCACGGTAAGCTCTCTTAGGGCACAGACCTTGTCTTGCACTTTTCTATTTCTTTAAGCCCTGCACACAGTACTTGTCATAATGGAGACAGTTGTAGGCTTTCATTATTGGGGTTTAATGAGATATTGCCAGTGAATTCTGCTTAATTGCCTCATTTATCAAAGTGAATTTACATAATTAAAATCATTATGGTATTGCATGAAATAGCCTTCAAAAATAATAATTGTGTGGGATCAAGAGAAGGTATATGGACTGGGGATGTAACATGTGTGAGGCCCCAGGTTGGATTTCCAATACCAAAAAAATAAACAAAATAAGTATAAGTAAGTAAGTAAGTAAGTAAGGGAAAGAAGAAAGAAAGAAAGAAAGAAAGAAAGAAAGAAAGAAAGAAAGAAAGGAAGGAAGGAAGGAAGGAAGGAAGGAAGGAAGAGAAAGAAAGAAGGAGGTGATTTACAAATAAAAAAATCAATACTTGCATGTTGCCGGAGACTTCAATTTTCAGAAATGCACAGGATATTATTTGGGGGAGATATCATATTACAAGTATCAGTTTTAAAAGAAAAAAAGAGCCGGGCATGGTGGCGCACGCTTGTATTCCCAGTACTTTGGGAGGCAGAGACCGGAGGATCCGGGTTCATGGCCAACCTCAGCGCGCATGCGCGCGCGCGATCTATCTCTCTCTCCTCTCTCCTTTCTCTCTCTCTCTCTCTCTCTCTCTCTCTCTCTCTCTCTCTTTCTCTCTCTCTCTCTCTCTTTCTCTCTACCTAGTGAGGCCCTCTGCAACTTCGTGAGACCCAGTTTCAAAAATAAAGCATAAAAAAAATAGGGCCGGGGGTGTAGCACAGAGGTAGAACGCCCCTGCGTTCAATCCCCGGTACTGCAAAAATAAATAAATAAATAAATAAATAAAAAGAAAAAGAAAAAAAGAAAATTCATATTCTATTCAGACAGTGATATAAAAAGAGTGGATTACATTTGCAAAACAGATTTGTTATTCAAATAACATTACTCTGACACCAAAATATTACCAATGCCTGTATTCAAAAAGAAGTTACATACATGTATTAGATACAAGCACACACATAAGTATATGTATATGGTATGTTATTGCTCACATTATAATGATAATTTACGTATTATAAATGAAGACATTGATCTATGAACTGTGTATAGTTTAGGTAGCATAATCTTAGTAATCCATGGTAACAATAATTAACACAATATTATGACAGTAAGTCCTAGTCATCAAGACTGTCCTACATCTTTTTAAAATTTTGTATTTTAAAATATGAATAAGCAAGCATAATTCTGGAAGACAGCTCAATCTTTTCTTAAAACAGATATATGGGTCTTTAAATAATAAATTGAAGTTCTCAACAGAAAGAAAAAATGTCCCTGTTCATATTTTCAAACAGGCACATGAAAAGCAGACTTAGATTAAGGCCTTCAAAAATGCTGCTCACCCTTACTCCTCCACAGTCCCCTTCATTCATACCTCTTGATTATCAAGACCAAATCTCTGACAGATGAACTCAGGTCCATACCTCTTTGATTATTTCTGACATTTTATCAAACCAGATATGCAGAGAGGGCCTTGGGTGAGGAACATCTACTTAGCTGATACATCATTTATCTCTGTATAAAAATAGCTGAAATCAAGTCTGACTCTCATAGAAACTTCACTTTTGATAATATTAACGTTTTTAAAGCATTTTGGGTACTAATTTATTCCCTTTTACATAATATAATTTTTTGTTTCTTCAGGTTATAAGGGGCAAATAGAGATGGGTCAATCAAATTTATAGGCTCCATGATATAGAGTCTATTTAGAAATCTCCAGGTAGTTTCCAAGGCAGCTTGAAACTAAACACATGGTAACATTAATTATTTAAGGTTTAACTTCTCTTTCAAGATACTATAGTGTAGGTCTTTCAAAGATAGGAAAGAACCATCAGAAGTTATTTTAGATTAATGTACTTTAGTAATGAGTACATTCCATATATTGTTAAAAATTGGGCAAACATATTTAGAAAAAATAGCTATATAATATATTGGCAATTTCAATCACAAATCAAGGGGGCTGTCAAGAGCAATATATCTTTCATTTGTGCCTCAAATAATTTACCTGTTTTTTTTTATATCTTATAGGCCACAGTTGAATGCTTTAGTCACCACGGTACCCATATTTTTGCAGTAATCCAAGTTTCTGTTCATAGCCATATAATCTTGAACAAGGTTCATAAATAATCCATGTAGAAGTGCTTCTTGCTGTTGCATTAGTTTCTGGCTAATATGGTTTTGGCAAGTGTATAATTATGTTTATGAAATTGGTTTAGTAAATTGTTTGCTCTGCCTTCAGTAATGATGTAACATGTAGTGACAGAAACAAATGAACAAAAAAGGCATATTGATCAACAGAACTGCAAAATGGAAAGAAAAAAATTCATATTTATTCTTAGGACTATATTTCCTCTTGGGGGAGTTAAGAAGTTAGGTAGAAAAGTAGCTAAATTAGTAAATCCATTGTATGATCTCAAGGTTCCAATGGTATCCAATGAGTTCTATGTTTACTTCTTATATACCTCTAATGCTTGAAATATTTATTCATATATATACATATTTGTTGTGTATATATGTATTTACATACATATTAGCAGTAACTATATGGTGAAAATGTATTTGTATATATGTGTATGTGTGTATTTCCCTTCTAAAATATTATTATTTGTTTACCATGACAATCAGTTATACTCTGGAAGTTAATATTTTACTGTCCATTATGACATAAACACATCATGATATTATGTTTTCCTACTTTAGTTAAAATAGGAATAAATTATTAAACTAAATTTCAGAACTAGAGACATATTTTCCTTATTTTTTATATTATACCAGTTCATTATTATCTGTGAGGTCCAATAAAATGAATTAGTTATTCACCAATTTAAACATGATAAATATCATATGTAAAAATACTCTTTTTAATTGAACTGTATTTCAAAGAACATGTATGGAATTTGTCATAAACTAAAATTGGCATGCAATCTTATACATTGCACCCAAATGTTTAAAAAACAGTGAGAATATAAAATTACATCAAAAATTTCAGAATAAAACATTTTAATAAAACAAAAAAACTATGAAAACCAAATTAAAATCACATATAAAAAAAACAATCTTAGTTCAGTTACTTTCATGGAACAGTATACATTTTTGAAATGTAACTAACTTATTTTCTGTACCCATCGGTAAAAAATGTATAGTTCTTTAAAATTTAGCATTATTTCAAATGAGATGATTCCGTCTTGGTACTAGATACTGTGGTTCACTTATGCTGGAAATTCTGACTTCATTTTAGTAGGTATCACATGAAAATTAAATAGGTCCTTCAAGGGATTCAGTAAAGAGAGTATGTTAAAGAGGTTTTAAAACATTAAAAATCCACTGAAGAAAGTACTTGCACATCTGTTATTTTAAGTACACAGTATTTTAAAGTCTTTAAATCCATATGCCAGGAAAGTACTAAGCAAAACAAATTCTAAAACAACCTGACTTGGTTACAGAGTAAGGCTACTGAAATATATCTGAATATATCTTTAAAATGAATTATTTTTGCCGGATGTGGTGGCGCACGCTTGTAATCCCAGTACTTGGGAGGTTGAGACAAGAGGATCCGGGTTCGCGGCCAGCCTCACCTACTTAGTGAGGCCCTCCACAACTTAGTGAGACCCTGTTTCAAAATAAAGAATAAAAATAGGGTTGGGGATGTAGCCCAGAGGTAGAATACCCCTGGGTTCTATCCCCGGTACCGCCAAAAAAAATTACTTTTTCAATTCAAATGAATACCTATAACAGCAATTAATTATGAGTTTATAGAATAACTCAAACTTTATTATCTTAAATTTTATTTTGTTAACTCTAATAACAAGAAAAGATAGTGATTTTTTTAAAAAACTATGATACCATAATATTATGATAATTAAATATTAAATTCCAATGGGCACATAATGAGATTAATGTTTAGAATTAAGAGACCATTATAATAGCTCAATTAATAGCCAGTTCCAATGACCTACTTTGCAGTCAGAAAGATCTCACAGGGTGGAAATGATAGAGGAGATATTGAGATATTTTATAATTATTTGTTGATAATGTCCAGCGCACCTAAGAGGAAAAGAGTCACACAGACACAGAGTGCAGATTGAGAGGGGCAGGCCAGGGGACCTCACTCTTAGGTGAAGTCCCCACTGGACACTTGTCCTCAGCTTTTATTGTCATCCTAAAGGGGAGAGGTTGAGGTTTGGATGTGCTGCATACATGCAGAGTCCAGGAGGTAATGCTTAACTAATAAATTGGCAGGGAGACTTAGAGGTAAAGTCTAACTGGGTCAACCACAGAACAACTGCAGAAAGTCCTTGAGATAACGGTTAGCAATAAAATCAGTGAGGATGTGCAGAAGGTTCTTGAGACAATGTTTGACAAGTGGGATAATCAAGAGTTGGAACATTTACCTTGGAGGAACAGGCTGCTTTCAGCGAGTTCAACAATCTGATCATAGCTTTCCATGACTCTTAGACCTTTCCAAGGCAAATGTTAACCTATCTCTGGCAGTTGTGTTCTCCACAATTATTAAAAATTTTAACAGCCAGGTGTGGTGGTGCACACTTGTGGTCCCAGTACTTGGGAGGCTGAGACAGGAGGATCGCAGGTTTGCGGCCAGCCTCACCAACATAATGAGGCCATCTGCAACTTAGTGAGACCCTGTTTCAAAATAAAGAATAAAATAGGGCAGGGAGTGTAGCTTGGAGGTAGAATGCCCCTGGGTTCAATCCCAAGTACCACCAAAAAAAAAAAAAACAAATAACAGTATATAAAATAGCATTTTGTATTTGCTGGTAAAAAGGAAAATTTTCTGATAGAAGAAAAACTCAGCTGAGCTGGTCTTAACTACAGGTGTTTCACTTGTGTTTTAATCAGCATTCTCAGTGCTGTGATCCAAAACACCTGACCCCACAACTTAGAGGCAGGAAGGTTTCTTTCCCCACAGTGCTGGAGATTTTAGAGGCTCAGTCCGTGTCAAGCCAGGTTACACTGGTGGAACCCAGGGCATGGCAGCAGGAGGAGAGGGAGAGTGGAAGGCAAAGGCTCGGGCATCACACCAGGATGCCTACAAGCAGGAGAGAGAGCAGAGGACGAGAAACCATCGACTTATATATGTATGTACTCTCCAAGGCCACACCCCAGGGGCCCCTCCTCAGCAACCAAGCTAAGCCTCCAACACGGCCACCTTGTGTCCCTGAGGTCTGGGGGGGAGGGGCATTCTCAATTCAAACCTTAACAGTGTAGAAGGCGCTGGCTCAGGATTTCAATGCAGTTTATTCTCCAGGGCCTGCGAAAATTGCTTTGAAAATGATAATGACATAAATATAAAATAGGTCATTTAAGAGTTCTGCTTTCCCCTACTCAAAACATTCTTTGACTTTACAAAAGCCGCGCTTATTTAAGGCCCATCAATATGGACATAGTTGTACCATTTTTTTCTACATTTTTTTTTTGCACATGTCACTTTGCAGCGTTTGTTTGCTCTGTATGGATTGGCTTTTAAATACATGTTGAAAATCAGCCAGGAACTTATCTCTTTCTAGGAAGCCTTTGTGCTGTCAGGAGAGAGAGAGTTGAATACTTTTACAAAAAAAAATTGTTACTTTAATATTTACTGTGCACTTATTATATGCACTTGGAAATTATCTTAAAAAGTCAAGGAAGCTGGCTGCAGATGACAGCTAGGTTTTGCTCTGTAACTGTGTTCAGGACCCCAAGACTACCTTGAGTCTCAGTCACTTGCTAGAAGGACTCAGCATACAGAGTAGTGGTGGTGCTCATTGTTCAGAGTGAAAGAATAAAAATTAACATCAGCAGCAGGAAAAGAGGCCTGGCAAGAAATCCAGGAGAAAGCAGACACAAGCTTCTAGGTGCTTTCTCCCAGTGGAATCCACCAAACATCCTTTATCCTCACAGCAGCAAAGAGTGACAGCACATGCAAATGATCAGGGAAACTCATGTGAGCCTCAATGTCCAGGGTTTCTACTGGGGATTAGCCACATAGGCATGCAGGCTGTGCAGAACTGTCCTTGGTTACTCAGATTCCAGCCACCAGGAGAAAATCAGGTATCCACCATACATCACATTGTTAGCATGGACCACAAGATCAGACTTGAACGGTATGGCCTAATGCCTCAAACATACAGAAACATTCTTACAGGTCAAGTATTGCAAAGACTCAGAGCTTATGTCTCAGTAGCCAGCCAAGGGCCAGTCCTAAGGACAGGCCTTTCTTGGGAATCTGCCAGGTTTGAGCCACCCAGACCTGCTGAGTTAATCTTTTCCTGAATAGTAGCTAATATCTGAAAGCTCATTGGTTCGAAACCAGAACATCTCTGAGCTCACAGTTGCTGTGGATGAGGAATCCAGGTGCAGGTTAGCTGGCTGTCTGTTTCCACATCTCTCATGGGTTCTGCCAGGGAAGGATATGCTTCCAGTCTCTCAGGTGGTTGTGGGAAAGATTCCTGTCCTCTGGGCTCTTGGATAGAGACCCTCCATCCCTTACTAGCTGTTGGATAAGGAACACCTCCAATTCCTGGCCATGTGAGCCCCTCCACCATGATAGCTTTCTCTCTCAAAGAGAACAGGTCACCAAGTCGAGGGAGAGTGCCAGCCAGAGAGAAGATACTACTAGCAAGACAGAAGTCATAGTCTCCACAACCCAATCCTGGAAGGGACATCCTATCCCTTTGGATACATTTTATTTATTAAAATGCAGCCCACAGCAAAGGGAGGGGATGACCCAAGGACCTCAGTATTAGGAGGCAGCGATCATTGGCGACCATGATGTCTACCAACCTACTTAACATTGGGTTATCATATGATAGCCAGAATACTTGACAGAGTTGCTCTCTGGCCATGGTGCAGCCAGATGAAGAAAAAAACTGCTCAGTAATCATGTCTGAACACAAAGAGAAGGATGTGATATAATCAGAAAAGGGACCAAAAATGTCCCATTAGCTAACCAGTGTCATGACTGCTCTTTATCTGTGATAACCCTATAGATATTTTATTCCTCTTGCATGCTAATAAGAATGGGGTCAAACACAGAACAGCCAAAAAAAAAAAAAACCCACAAAAAACAAACAAACAAAACCAAAGAAATAAAACAGATTTTTCTTTTTTTTTTTTATGTTTTTATTGGTGCATTGTAGTCTCACTTCACAATGAGTATCAGTTTGGTGTTAACATACATGCACACAGCTCTTGGTGTCCCTCCCCCCCGCCTCCCCCCTGCCTCCCCCCCACATGTAGCACTGAGAATGATGTTGGTATAATCTCACATATAGACATTGTTTATGACAGTAATTCCATGGATTCACTACTTTCTTACCCTTCCCCTTCCCTTGTATCC
>PVJS01030599.1:0-23982 GCA_004027185.1 Glis glis | reverse complement strand
AGAGAGAGAGAGAGAGAGAGAGAGAGAGAGAGAGTTGAGGCTGGCTGCGAACCGGATTCTCCGGTCTCCGCCTCTCAAAGTACTGGGATTACAAGTGTGCGCCACCATGCCCGGCACTGAATAGTTCTCTAATAAACAAAGGTGACAAAATGTCTCTTTAGCATGATGATTTCATTTAATTTGTATATATTTTCATTTAAGTAAAGTAATTGCTGAATCATATGAGAGTTCTATTTTTATATTTTTAGGGAATCTCCATATGGTGCCCCACAATGGGGGTACCAATTTACATTTCCCCCAAAGGTGGGTAATAGTTTCCTTTTCTCCAATCTACACCAACACTTGTATTTTTAGTCTTTGTGATATTGGCTATTCCCTTATTTATTTATTTTTGATGCCAGGGCAGTTCTACCACTGAGCTACACCCCCAGATATTTGTATTTTTTATTTTGAAACAGGGTCTTGTTAAATTAAACAGGCTGGCCTCCTATAAACATGTGATCCTCCGGTCTCAGACTCTCAAGTACTGAGATTACAGACTTCTGCCACTGCCCTTGTCTAATAATAGCCATTCATAGTGGAGTGAATTAATTTTTTTTAGTTAATATCATATTGGAACTTTGATTTGCATTTCCATGGTGAGTAGTGATGTTCAACATTTTTTCATAAACTTGTTGCCCATTTATGTGTTTATTTAGGCCTATTGCTCATTTTTTTAAATGGGGGAAGTTTCTATTGAGTTTTTGGAGCTCTCTATGTATTCTGTATATAAATATCTTGTCAGATGCCATAGTTTACAAATATTCCTTCAATTCTGTAGGCTATCTGTTCACTCGGTTGATTGCTTCCTTTGCAGAAACTTTTTATTTTGAATTAATTTGTTTATATTTGCTTTTGTTTCCTTTGTTTTGGTGGTCCTGCGCCCCCAAAATCCCTGATCATACCAATGTCCTAAATCATTCCCCCTAGCTTTTCTTCTAGTACTTTCATAGATTCACATCTTATATTTAAGTATTTAATTAATTTAAAGTTAATTTTATATCTTGTGAGATATAGGACTCTAGTTTCATTCTTTGGCATAAGGCTATTCAGTGTCTCCAGCTTAATTTATTGAAAAGACTGAGATTTCTCCAATGTGTGTTCTTCAAGCAACTCTTTTTAACCAATGGGAAGATAAATATTCCATTAAGTTCTGCTATTCCATGTCACTTGCAATGCTGAATTTTTTGTTGATTGTGCTGGAAGTTTTCTTGGAACCTTGTAAATTTATACTTTCCACTTAACAAGAACTTCAAATAGAAAAATAAAGATTCCCAAAGTATTGAACTATTGAAATGAATGCAAAGCAGTCACTATCTTTAAAGCTGGTAGAGTCTAAGTGATGTGGAGTTATCGGGTTAATAAATTATAATGTGATATTTCAAGATCAATCATAAAGATAAGAAAGTCTGACTAAGTCTGTGCAGTGAATAAAAGTTTCCCCAAAGGGATACTACTCATTGTAAGTTCTAAAAGTCAAATAGCCGTCAATCAGCTGGAAATGGAAGAAAGCCCTTCTATTTAGAAAACAGTATTATGGAGAGCTTTTTGCTATGAAAGAACACAGAATATTTAGGGAGCTCTAAAAAGTAGTAAAGCAAGATAAATAGATGGATATGAAGTCACTGGGAGGGAGGTAGCCTGGAGAGGTAGGTCAGTTCTAGATCAAGGCTCATACTGAATGCCATAAAAAGGACTTTGGATATTTACTCCATGTAACATGTAAAGACATATATAATAGAGGTTATAAATGCCACAGGTTTTATTAATGTATAATTATACATGTTTTAAATTTAATTTAGGGGTTACTCCTTGTAAGATATTTTCAAGCAGGTATTGTTTAGCTTCTCTCTTTCTTTCTTGAGAAGAAAATTAGCCTGTTTCAATGTGTTTGAATCGCAGGGAACTTTTCAATCAATTTCATTTTACCCATGAAAACCCAGTATATCATATAAGGTTGGTGCTGATTTAAATGTTTACCTGCGTTGCCACAGGTGAAAGTGGAAATCAGTGTGCTAATAGGGCAACATGGTGGTTGTTCTGTCATCCATGAAATATGATTATTAGGAAAGTCAAGAAACTAAATACAAAAATATCAGTTCCTTCAAGGAAATAGCTGACCAGTTTTTAAATTCATGAGCTCCCAAGAATATAATGTTGCTTGGAAATATTTATGTGACTATCATGGTGTCCAAGTTTCATGATAAGTGGTTCCTAAAAAGCAGAGTTGCACCTCCAGCCAGTTTTTGGCATTTGACTACATTAATCTTGAATGCAAGACTATATTAATTCCTCTTACTCTCTTCTCAGCAAAAATAAGAAATATGTCATCCTCAAAACAAGCCGCTAAACAGGTCGGCATGAATTTGAAAGCATATTGACATAAATGAGGAAGAGCAAGAGAAAAATGATTCTCTGTAGAACAGAAAGATTTATTGTGGCAGAAGAAGTTAAAGCATCCAGAGAAATGAGTTGCTTGTTGCCTGTTTGTGTAAATAAAACATTATTCTACAGAATTCATTTGTAGAGCTGATACGGTGTTAGAAATTAGTACCTCATGTCAAGGCTAACTATACATGGAGCTCTCTGTCTTTACAATATATTTCATATACCCTTTTTTTCATTTAAAGAGCTGGATAAATTTAATGAAACACATAAATCTCAAGAGTGTAGTCTTTCTCCCCATATATATAAAATATCTGCATATTCTGTGTATAAATTAATCTTGAATATGAGAAAACATATATTAAAACATGATATTTGAAAGAGCCACTGACTAATTAGGCTAAGTCTTAGATATTACCTTAATAGACTTCAGAGCATTTCTGGACCTTTTGTATTGTAGTGCTATGAGACATTACTGTAGAATATTGTCTGCATAACACATGAAACATGAAAAATATTTTTAAAATTTTCTTTATTTCAAAAACTCAATTTTCCAGATTTTAAAGAAAATGTCATTGAATTTAGGCCTGTGGCTACTAGTTGCTATATTATACTAAAATTTTAGAAATTTATGTAGCAAATCTTAAATTATAGGCTCATTTTGTCAGATGCTAATAATTCTTAAATTGTTTCTCAAATATTTTTGAGCTCCTTTATACAGCAAACATTTGTCTAATTTAAAGATGTACAATTTTAGAAGATGAAAGTAATCATTACTTTTACAGTAGCAAATGATTCATTGATTATAAATAAATAAAATTTTGATATGCTAAGTGGCAAAAGTTTTATGAAAAAGAAAACTTAAGGGAGGAGGCTAACTTTCATTAGATAATGTATCATTATAGACATATTTGATGAAAAAATTAAAATGTGACTTTCAAAAATATGTATTTAACAAACACCAATAATTTTTAACTTGATAATTACTGGGGAAACCAGAAAAATGGTAAAGTTGATTCCAAAAAATATTTTGCGAATTTTTTATAGAATTTTTAAAACAAGGCATGTTATAATAAAACTCTTAGGCTAAATAATGGCATTGGTTAATATTCCCTTGGGCAATAAAACACAATTTGGGGGGATTTTCTTTTCTTCTGAACAGAACACTACCAGTTAACAGGTAACAACTAGGTTTTGACTCTAACCAAGTAGAAAAACTGAAGTCAACAGAAAAATTCTACAGAATTAAATGATTTTTAGATGGGCTTCTTACACAATAATTTTCAAATATCACATTACAAGAACATGTAGTTCTCTTTTTTTGATTTTCAAGTTTCCAATAATTTTTGTTGTCATTGTTCTGCAAATATTTATCACCATATATTTATATTATGTAATGCCATGTGACTATTTCAGGTTAATAAGATATGAGTAGAAATTATGATAATTGGGTTTTATGCTAAAGTATCAGAAGACTCATGCATGACTCTTCAGTACCTTTCTTTCTCTGCTTTGCCATCAAAGAAAGATACATGTCTTATGTCTTATACATGTTCTATAAATTGGTGGATTCTACATGAGCCTGCATTTCTAAGTGCATATGTGTGTTAGTGATACCACTCTTTCCTATAGACTCTCAATTCACAAATAATAATTAACATGGACAATAATTTACAAATATATTTGTAGTATCAATTCATTACCATAATCTGTCCTATACTGACCCAAATAGAAATTATTACCAAAAGTAGGTTGGCATCTTACAGAGTAGCCAACAGTTCTTGAGGACTAATAGAAGAGATTGAAAGCTGAGTGTGGTGGCGCATGCCTGTAATCCCAGTACTGGGAAGGCTGAGGCAGGAGGATCACAGGTTCAAGGCCAGTGTGCAGTAACTTAATGAGACCCTGTTTCAAAATAAAAAATAAAAAGGGATAGGGATGTAGCTCAGTGGTAGACTGCCTCAGAATTCAGTCCCTGGTGCCACAAAATAAATAAATAAATTAATTAATTAATTTTAAAAAAGAGATTTGAAAGATAGGTATTCATGTTATATAGTGCAAAATATTTAGTAAAACTATCTCCTCAGCTTCTTTGGAAAGCCAATCATGTATTTTTTTTTTTTTTTTGCGGTACTGGGGATGGAACCCAGGGGCATTCTACCTCTGAGCTACATCCCAGAACGATTTTATTCTTTTATTTTGAAACAGGATCTCACTAAGTTGAGGAGGGCCTCACTAAGTTGCTGAGTCTGGTTGCGAACCTGAGATCCTCCTGTCTCAGCCTCCCCAGTACTGGGATTACAAGCATGTGCCACCATGCCCTGCCAATCATGTATTCAATGAAATTTTATTTCTAGAGAAATAGTTTGGAAAACTGAATAACAATAGCATTTCTTTGTTGCCTTTATGGATCAAACTGTGACCACTCAAAAACACCTCTGTCAAAGCCCTAAGCCTCCATGTGAGTATGTTTGGAGATAAAGGTTTTTAAGAAGTAAAGTTAATTGAGGTGGTGATATGGGCCCTTAATTCAATATTTCTGTTATACTTATAAAAAATGGGAACCACCAGGGAGGGACAGGCACGGAGAAAAGGCTATATGAGGACACAGAGAAAAGGTAAGCAAAGGAGAGAGTTCTCAGGGGAAGCCAAACCTGCTGATACCTTGATCTTGGACTCCTCATCTCCAGAATTATGGAAAACAAATTTGTTTTTTAAAGCCCTAAGTCTATTTTGTCACGCAGCCAAGGCAAGCTAATACATTTGCTATTGATTGCATTTGGCAAAGAATTAGATGAAAAAGATCAATAACTCAAGGAAAATAAATGACAGATTTGCTTGATTGGAGATGTCAGGCATCATTACTGTACTAAAGAAATAAACGTGGAGGTTTGTTTTTACCACAGCATAACCTAACCTATCCAGATAAATAGAAGCAGAAATGCAAAAGAAGGTATGGATTAAGTCACATATATTTGAGAAATAAATATTCCACACAGAAGCAGCTAAGTTTGCACAGGATCTGACTTACGAGTATGATTAAATTTTTTTAGAAAATTTTTATTCCAACAAGCAATGTCTTGATATTGCACAGATAATTACCAATACTATAACCTAATGTCACAACCTAGCCTAAACATATAGTTCTTGATGCCTCAATTTTCCTAAGGCAAGGAGAGTATTGAGAAAATTATGTAGCTTTCTTTTTTTATGTTCATTTATTGGTGCATTGTAATTATACATTTTGATATAGGGATTGGAGGGAGGGCTAAATGTGCAATGTGTGCATGTATGATGTTCATACCCTGACATATATCAAAATATATCAAAATGTAGCTTTCATATATGATCTTCTTTGATCATATATGGTCAAAGAAGATAAATGGAGATGGAAGAAAAGAAGAAGGAGAATGTCTCAGGGCCAGCACACACAGCCATAGTGGAAAGCATAATTATTCCAAGGAGCAAAATCAGTGGCTAATCATCATAATTTAATAACTACTAGAGTAATTGCTTGATTTCTCCCATTCTTTCCCTTCTAGAACATGTTCTTTGTTTTGCCTGTCTCTATCTCCATGTTATACAAATATGGCATGAGGAAATTAGAACCCTTTTTCTCTTTAAGTTATAGGAAACTGAACTGTTTTATATTTAGAGATTATCACACATCACACTTAAATCCTGGGCTTTGATATGGATTCAGTGTCTGTCTGTTTATTTCCACTGGGGATGTTGAGTGTTCTAAATACAGCAGAAAGGAAATAATGAGATATTTTGGTGAGCATTCAAGAGGCTTTCATCAGAAACAGTAATGCTAAGTAATTAATTTATTGTTGTCCCAAATTTCCATTCGTCTTAAATGCGACCAGGCCCTTAGTGCTAGAAACAGCACCTGATTGGACATGCCGCCTGTCCTTACCAGACTAAGGCGGTGAAAGTGGAGGGTTGTTTTCACCACAGCAGAACCTAAGCTAGCTTGATGCATGGAGGCAGAGATGCAAAGGGAGTTATGGATTAGGTCATGCATATATCTGGAAAAAGAATATTTCACACAGAGGTAACTAATTTTCCACAGGACCTGACTTAAGCATACGATCAGTGCTTTGAGGAAATTTCTATCCCAACATTTAATAGCTTGGAATAGCATGTGTAATTATCAATTTAAAACCATACTTTTCAGCCTAACCTAAACATATGGAGATATTATGTAACTATTGAACAATTTTCAGATATATAAATATGTATGTAGAATACTTGAAAACTCTTGCAATTGTTGTTAATATTTTGTTTCCAACCAAATGAACATAACTACTAAGCACTTCAGCCCTCTGAAGATTTTTCTTGGCCTCCAGTCTGGTTTCAATAGTATGACATTATAAGAGATTTCTTTTAAAATATCTTACAAATTTTGCCTGTGTTTTTATTTATAGCCCCTTAAGTCTGCCAGATTCATTTTACACACACACAAACACACACATACACACACACGTGCTCACACACACAACAGAGATTTTAGTTTGCTGCTCTGACTCTACCAGTCCTAACATTTAGAGATTTTCTTTTTATATGTATATGTAACAGAAGAAAAATAAATTGAATTAAGATATTTAAGTTCGTAAGTCAGATCCTGTGCAAACTTAGCTGCTTCTGTGTGGAATATTTATTTCTCAAATATATGTGACTTAATCCATACCTTCTTTTGCATTTCTGCTTCTATTTATCTGGATAGGTTAGGTTATGCTGTGGTAAAAACAAACCTCCACGTTTATTTCATTTCTATAAAATGAAAAAATAATTAACAAAATACTGCTAATGTAAATATTCAAAGATGGTTGTCTTCTTACCAATCAGAATGAGTAATTTTGTTTTAGTTTGGTTCTGTTTATTCGGTGCTGTTAAATTCATTAGTTGAGTAGTTGGTTTGAATAAAATTCTTGTGTCTCTAATGCCCTCACTTTATCATAGATGAGTCTTAGGAAGATTTCTCAATGAATCTTTAATCTTGACCAAGAAAACAGTTAAATATGAAGACAAGCCGGACATGGTGGTGGATGCCTGTAATCCTAGTACTTGGGAGGCTGAGACAGGAGGATGTCAGATTCTAGGAGAAACTCAGCAAGTAGTAAGACTCATCAACCTATTGAGACTCTGTTTCCAAATTAGAAATAAAATTGGGCTGGGGGTGTAGCTCAAAGGTAGAATGCCCTTGGGTTCAATCCCAAGTACCACACACACAAAAAATGAAGACAATTCTAAAAATTTATTCCATTATAAATATAAGTTTAATTCACCTTTTCCTCCTATTACTATATATAGCAAAATTAAAGGATTCATTTGTAACATAAATTTTTGTTAATCAATTTGGAAATACTTCAAATATATATGATTTATATTATGACTTTATCAATTATCAAATTATTGAGGAAATCAGACTTTTCAAATGGTTGTTTATTATGATGACAAAATTATCATGTAATTATTGTCAGTACATATGAGATTAAAAAAACGAAAACTCCCAGAGTTTTATTCCCCTTCTCCATATGTGTGAATGTGCGTATGCCTGTGTTTGTATGTGTGTGTATAACAAATCTTATTTATTGCAATAACCTTATGACATAATAACCTTTAACCTTATAATACCCATAAGAACCCATAACCTTATTCTTATAACCCTTCGTATTAAAATTGAGGAAACTGAAATACAGAGTGATTAAGTAACTTTCTTGCTTTCATTTTCTACTTGCGTGTTGAATCTCTCCCCAAATGTACTGCCTTCGATAAAAGATTTGGAATGTTTTTACCATATAGAAAAGATAAAAGTTTGAGATGAATATTTATCCTGATCTGAACATTATATAATGTATACATGTGTCAAAACATCACATACTATCCCACACATATGTACAATTTTATGTACTAGTTTAACATACATTAAAAATTTAAAACCTAGTGATTAAAATAGACATTTTATGGTGATCATGAGTTTGTAGATGAAGAACTTGGAAAAGTCTTATTCGGGCAGTTCTTCTTTGATCAATATGGAGTAAGGAAGTGATGGGGCTGGAGAACTCACTTCCAACCCAAGATGGTATCCTCACTTCTGGGCTGCTGACTCACTGCTAGTTGCCTCTCCCTATATATGGAGTCTTTCTCTCCAGAGCCTTTCTGCAGCTTGTACTTCACAGAACATGAAAATCTCATTAATAAAAGTAAAGAATGAGAGGACAGTGAAGTCATCAATTACCATCAAAGAAATCAGGGATACCACCCAAAGGGAAGCGTCATATAAGAATGCGTAAACCTTTATAACTAAACTATGCTTTTTATTTATTTTTATTTTTATTTTTTCGGTACCGGGGATTGAACGCAGGGGCGTTATACCTCCGCGCTA
Organism: Glis glis; assembly: GCA_004027185.1. Classification (NCBI taxonomy): domain Eukaryota; kingdom Metazoa; phylum Chordata; class Mammalia; order Rodentia; family Gliridae; genus Glis; species Glis glis. The sequence continues at coordinate 15,167 of PVJS01030599.1, read as the reverse complement.
CACCCCCGGCCCTATTTTTTATACTTTATTTTGAAACCGGGTCTCACGAAGTTGCGGAGGGCCTCACTAAGTAGAGAGAGAGAGAGAGACAGAGACAGGGAGAGAGAGAGAGAGAGAGAGAGAGAGAGAGCGAGCTGAGGCTGGCCGTGAACCCGGATCCTCCAGTCTCCGCCTCCCAAAGTACTGGGATTACTAGCGTGCGCCACCACGCCCGGCTCCTAAACTATGCTTTTTTAACTTCTATTTTTCCATGGTGACTAGTAAAAAATATATATATAAAGTATAAATTTTTTTAAGTATAAATTTAAGATAAATTTTCTTTTAAGCTTATAAAAACAGAGATGTATTAAAAAGGAGAATGGCTTTACTTTGTGAACTTATTATTTTTTTGTGAGAGATATGTACAAAGATATATATTAAAGGAGAAGGAATAAAAAAAGCAACACTAGATTCATAAGATCTATTGGGAGGCAGAAAGGATTGTAAAATGAGCATACCTACCAGGCTTTCTGAAAATTTAACATCTAGGAGCTTTTATACAAATTCCCCATACATGCAAAGGAAAATTTGAAATGCCCAAAATCTTAGGAAAGATTTATAAGATCATTCCTTACACTATCTTTTATGTTTTTTTTTGGTAAGGAAAAATATCGTACAATACCCATGAAACTATTTCTCTTAGCTTTCTTTGATATTTAGCTTAATGTATCCTTCATTCCTCTTGGGACAAAAATGATCATCTTAGAAGCCTGAGGATAAATACCTCATTACCCCGATTAGAGTAAGATATTTTCATAGCTATATCTTAGAAGATTGTGAGGATTAACACCAGATAGCAAAAGAGAGTTACCATCAACACAGAGATTAATTTACTCTCATCAGATTTTTTCTGAACAAAATTTGAGAAATTATATGTAGGCTTTTAGGATTTTGTTGTTGTTGTTTTTTAAATTTTGGTCTAGATTTTATTGTACATTAATAGGAAAATATTCGCCAAAGTATTGCTGCTTGAGAATTAAGGCTGTTTCCTTGACTTACTGAAAATGAGATTTGGGATTGTTTCTTTTTCCTTTTTCTGATCCTTTCCTGGTGCTTGGAAAGTAAGTTATTTCTTTTTTTTTCCTTTTTTTAATGTGCTTTTATTGGTGCATTATGGTCTCACATCACAATGGAAATCAAATTGACATTAACATACATGCACGCAGCACTTGCTGCCCCCTCCCCCCACACACAGAACTAAGATTGACATTGGTATATTCTCATATGTTAATATGGTTGATGTTAGAAATTCCCTTAATGAACTTCACTATTCCCCATCCCCTTCCCTTAGAACAGTTCCATGACTTCACTGAGGCTTCTCCACTGTTGAATGGAAGCCCTTTTGTATCCTCCTTGCTCCCTAGCTTGCACATATTAGGGAAGACATATGACCCTTCTCTTTCTGTGATTGGCTGATCTCACTTAACATAATGTTCTCCAGGTCCTTCCATTTTCTTGTAAATGATATTATTTTGTTCTTTATTGCTGAGTAGAATTCCATTGTGTGTATTTCCCATAATTTTGTAATCCATTCATCTGTTGATGGATACCTAGGTTGGTTCCATAATTTGGCTATTGTGAATTGTGCTGCTATGAACATGGGTATGCATATATTACTGTAGTTTTCTGGTTTCAGTCCCTTTGGAATGATACCCAGTAGTGGTATAGCCGGATCATATGGTGTATCCATTCCTAGTTTTCTTAGGAATCTCCATACTGATCTCCAAAGTGGTTGAACTAGTTTGCCCTCCCTACAGGAGAGTCCTAAAGGAACTACAGGAGAGTTCCTTTTCCCCCACATCCTCACCAACATTTATTATTTTTTGACTTCTTAATGATTGCCATTCTGATTGGGGTTTGATGAAATCTCAGAGTAGTTTTGATTTGCATTTCCCTGGTTGCTAATGATGTTAAACATCTTTTCATGTATCTGTTGGCCATTTGGATCTCTTGTTTCGTGAAGTGTCTGCTCAATTCAGTCGCCCATTTCTTAATAGGGTTGTTTGTTTTTTTAGTGTGAAGTCTTTTAAGTTCTTTGTATATCCTACATGATCATCTCAATAGATGCTGAAAAAGCATTTGACAAAATCCAACACCCATTCATGTTAAAAAATCTACAGAAAATCGGAATAGAAGGAACATACCTCAACATCATGAAGTCAATATATTATAAACCCAAAGCCAACATCATATCAGATGGGGAAACCTATGGGAATTCCCCTTAAAATCAGGAACAAGATGAGAATGCCCACTATCACCACTCCTCTTCAATATAATCCTCAAGACTCTTGCCAGGGCAATAAGACAAGAGAAGTGTAACAAAGGAATTCAAATAAGAAAAGAAGAATTCAAATTATCTTTATTTGCAGATAATATGATCCTATATCTAGAAGACCCAAAAAACTCAACCAAAAGTCTACTAGAGCTGATTAACAAATTCAACAAAATAGCAGGATACAAGATCAACCTAAAAAAAATCAGTAGCTTTCATATATGCCAACCATGAATCCACTGAGAAAAAAATCCAGAAAACAATCCCATTCATAATAACTTCAAAACCAATCAAATACCTAGGAATAAACTTAACCAAAGAGGTGAAATACCTCTTCAAAGAAAATTATATAACACTGAAGAAAGAAATTGAAGAAGATCTTAGAAGATGGAAATATCTCCCCTGCTCTTGGATAAGCCGAATTAATATTATCAAAATGGCCATTCTGTCAAAAGTGATCTACAGAGTCAACACAATCCCTAACAAAATACCATTATCATTTTTCACAGACCTAGAAAAATCAGTCCTGAATTTCATATGGAGAAACAAAAGACCCAGAATAGCCAAAGCAATTCTCAGCAATAAGAACCATGCAGGAGGCATCACAGTCCCTGACTTCAAACTATACTTCAGAGCTATAGTAATAAAATCAGCATGGTATTGGCACAAAAACAGACACATAGACCAATGGTACAGAATAGAAGATACAGAAAAAAGTCCACAAACTTATAGCCAATTGATCTTTGACAAAGGTGCCAGACACATATGCTGGAGAAAAGACAGTCTCTTTAACAAATGGTGTTGGGAAAACTGGTTATCTGTAGAAAAATGGAACTAAATACTTACCTCTCACCCTGCACAAGAGTCAATTCAAGATGGATCAAAGACCTGGAAGTTAGATCAGAGACTGTGAAATTACTAGAAGAGGGCATAGGGTCAACACTCCAACATATAGGCACAGGTAGAAACTTCCTCAATAAGACCTCCCAAGCCCAGGAAACTAAAACAAGAATTGAAAATGGGATTTCATTAAACTAAAAAGTTTCTGCACACCAAAGGAAACCATCAAGAGTCTAAAGAGAATGCCTACGGAATGGGAGAAGATATTTGCTAGTTATCCCTCTGACAAAAGTAAGTTATTTCACTGTTTCTCTGAAGATGTAGTTGGTTCTCTTAATCCTATTTTGTTAGAGAGAAATATAGAAAAAAACATGTTTACTCACTATCATTAACTAGAATTCTATCATCAATGCATCATTTAAATGAACTAATGGGAAAAATTGTACAATTCTTTTGTTTTCTTCACAAATCCAGCTTTCATGTGTCTGAGAATATAGCTCAGTGGTAGAGTGCTTGACTAGAATAAGTGAGGCCCTAGGTTTGATCCCCAACACTGTCAGAACAAATAAACAAAAAGACTTTTTCACTTTGATGAAAATCCACATATATGTGTGTGTGTGTGTGTGTGTGTGTGTGTGTGTATCATATAAATACATATATATTTCTTCTATCTCCAGATTCTCCTATCCCTAGATTGTCTCTAAGCAAAATATAGTAGTGCAATGTCAAAAATGATCTTTGATGTATCTTGCCCTATTTTATCACTTTAAATATGAAAAATTAAGTTTAAAATTGCATCATTTCTTAAAGTTCCATTTTCAAAAGCCTATAATCACTGGATTTTAGACTTTATATGATTTGCTTATTTTGGTGGCTGCAATTCCTGGAAGTCAGCCTGAAGATTTAATTTCTATGCATAAATTAATCTTTGTGTTGATGGTGACTCTCTTAACTGACCAAGGTTATGGTTGTCTATAACAAAATCTTTTTCTTATCTTTATTAGCATTTACACTCTACAGAATTACTTTTTGTTGTTTTGTCTTTTTGAATTACAAAAATAAACAGTATAGGGCTTTTATTTATGCACAATATTATAAATGTTATAATTAGAAAAAATATGACTTTTAAGGGTTATTTTTGATGCTCTCTGAATTCACATATTGCTTATTGAATCTTGTTATTTATTATAATTAAATATATGAGAAAGGTTGTATGATGAAGAAAGAAATAGTTAATCATTGACTATCACATTTTTTGAGAAAGAAAGAAAAAAAAACTGAAGCACCTTTACAAATTAGTTCATAAGATAAAAATACAACCAGGCCAATGCAGATTTCCCAGCAGTGACTCAATTCAAACTATAGTCAATTACTAATCTGGATTTCTTAGCCTAGCATAAAATACAGTCTTCTTTAATCTGAAATTAGTTTAAAGTAAATGTGAACTTGTTTCCCAGTTATTTCTTTCCCATCTCCTTCACGCCTCAGTTGTAAAGCTCAGAGCCAGAAATCTTGATGGCATCTTACATGAAAAATACTCACTGCCATTTTTATGTGGGTTTCTTCTTCTTAATGTTGAAAACATAGCTTTAAATTAGGTTAACTGTAAGCAACTAAGATGACTATAACTTGGTGTATTCATTAGGGAATAACTTCTGATGTGAAATATTTCAGACAGGATCAGATTATATTTACTAATATTAGGTTTGAGAAGATAAATAGCCAGGATGAATGGGAGAAAACTAAAATTTTCTTTCCTATGATTGATTCAGCTTCTCTAGATTTGCTGTGGCACTGATATATATGGAGAAAGAAGGCAACATCTATCCTCTGTCAGAACTGAGATGTGGGAGATGCACACATTGTCTACTTCCCTGCACTGAATTTTACATCTACCTACATAAGCACATTGTATTTACATAGTGAAGAGTAGCTCTAAGAGCCTTTGAATTAAGGAATAGGAGATAGAAATTTAAGTGACCAGATAATTCTACAGATGCACTTACATATATTTGAAAATGGCACAATTGTTCACTAAGTTGTGTTAGAATATTTATAACTGACACTAACTGAAAGTCTAAAGTAACAGTGACTTATATCAGATAAAATTTTATTTCACTTTCATTTAAACCAAGCATGTCAAGAAGTATGTTGTCCAGGCTTAATGTTTTGGACTATAGTATCAGAGAATTCGTTTCTTTCTGTCTTGTTCTCCTCCATTCTCAGGTTACAGCTTCTTATGATATTGATGATCCAGCTCCAGCCATCATGACCTTACTCCAGGAGAAGAAGAATGAGAAATGAAGAGAAAATAAGGAAATTCTCCAGAAAGAGCACACTCCACTTATTATTAAATACCATTAGTTAATGCTCACTCTTATGTCCACATCTGGCTGCTAGGAAGGTTAAAATATGCAAATGTTATTGTGAATGTCCATGGTCCAGGTAAAAACCAGATAGATATATAACCAAGGGAGAGGGAGAAAATTGATCTTGAGGAACAATTAGCAGTTAGTTCCACTATTATATCACACTGGTTCTTGAACTCAATTCTTACATATCCTTTAACATATACATTAGAAGGTAAGCTCCATGAGGATAGGCATAAACTTCCTGGTTTTGTTGATGCTGTACCTCCAATATATAGCTCAGTATCTATTACATTTTAGGTACATAATAAAAATTAATTTTTAAAACACTTTAAGTTTGATTGGCATACAAAAAGACACAAATTTTTAAGGTATAAAACTTGATGAGTTTTATAATTTTCATTGTAGAGATGTTTTACTCCTTGGTTATATTTATTCCTAAGTATTTTATTGTTTTTGATTTTTTTGTGAGTGGACATGCTTTCTGGATTCCTTTTTTAGTGGATTTTTTTAGGTTGATTTTGTATCCAGACATTTTGCTGAATTTGTTAATCAGTTCTAAAAGTCTTTTGGTTGAGTTTATTTGGTCTTCTAAGTATAGGATCATGTCAGCTGCAAATAGAGATAATTTCAGTTCTTCTTTTCCTATTTGTATTCATTTGATTTCCTTCTCTTGCCTTATTGCTTGGCTAGAGTCTCAAGTACTATAGTGAAACGAAATGCTGATAGTGGGCATCCTTGTCTTTTTCCTGATTTAAAAGGGAATTGTCATAGTTTTTCCCCATTCAATATGATGTTGGCTGTGGATTTATTGCACATTGACTTTATAATGTTAAGTTCCTTCCATTCTGATTCTCTGCATTGTTTTTAGCATGAGTGGGTGTTGGATTTTGTCAAATGCTTTTTCAGCATCTATTGAGATGGTCATGTGATTTTTGTCTTTAGTTCTATTTATATGGTGAATTACATGGATTGTTTTTCATATGTTGAACCAGCCTTGCAGCCCTGGGATGAACCCAACTTGGTCATGGTGTTTAATTTTCTTGATTTTTTTTTTTTGTGGTGCCGGGGATTGAATGCGGGGGCATTCTACCTCCATGCTACGCCCCCGGCCCTATTTTTTATACTTTATTTTGAAACCAGGTCTCACGAAGTTGCGGAGGGCCTCACTAAGGAAAGAGAGAGAGAGAGAGACAGGGAGAGAGAGAGAGCGAGAGAGCTGAGGCTGGCCGCGAACCCGGATCCTCCGGTCTCCGCCTCCCAGAGTACTGGGATTACAAGCGTGCGCCACCACACCCGGCTTGATGTGGTTTTAAATGCGTGTTGCTAGTATTTTGTTCAGAAGTTTTGTGTCTAAGTTCATCAATGATATAGGCCAGTAGTTTTCTTTTCTTGAGCTGTCTTTATTTGGTTTTGGTATTAACGTGATACTGGTTTCATAGAATGTATGGGAGAATCCCATCTCTTTCTATTTCATGGAATGGATCGAGAAGTATTGGGATTAGATCCTCTATAAAGGTTTTATAAAATTTGGCTGGGAAACCATCTGGATCTGGGCTTTATTGCTGTTTCAATCTCTTTGATTGCTATTGACGTACATCAACAGATGAACGGATTACAAAATTATGGGATATATACACAATGGAATTCTACGATCAGTTCTACATTAACATTTGTGAAATGAATGCATGCCATAATGAAGTAGATACATTAAAAAAACTAGCAGGATTGGACTTGAATTTAGGCTCTTGCCAATTCCATAATCTTTCAGGTCCTTATTTTTCTATTATCTTCAATGAGATCTGGTCAACTAAACTCTAGCACACTTTTTATACTACTCATGACCATGATTGTGTAGATGAAAAAACAACAACATTGAATCCTATAATTTAGAAAATTATTAAGAGAATACTTTGAAATAATTTTATTAAAATACACTATGCTCAGAAAAAAGTACACATGAATGCACAGTTCACATTTTCACAAACCTCTTTAACAGCATGAACATGATGCAATACAATATTTTGAACACCTCACAATCTATCTCATCCAGTCACTATACCTGAAAGCTAACTACTACAATAGCATTTATCACTATAGACATAATTTCTGGCTTTTCCCCCTTAATATGTTCACTTTTCATATGCTAATTGTATGCATATTCCATCCTTATATCTAAAGATGATTAAGAAGATTCATGAGTGCCCTGTGGTCTTGGACGACAAAAATCCTTTCTGACAAAGATAGAATTAATATGATAGCAACTTGTTTGTTTGGAAAAGAGATATCACTTTTTTTCCTAAAAGAAATATACATTTTATATTTTAAAAATCTATCATCTATCTATCTCAAAACCATAGTGATCTGAAATAAATATGAGTGCCATATCTAGTGCCCCTGACTTGGCCAAGAACGGAAGGAATCTAGCAGCTGGGGGTCTGTCTATGGGACCAGGGAAACCTGCCAGTACAGATCATGAAGCAGTAGCACCCATCTGTATTTTTGATGGGATAACCATGGAACAGCAGCAACTTCTCTCAGTTATACATATAACTCAGTGTTCTGCAATTCATCTAACTGATTACTGGAAGGTTCATATGTCCTGGGAAAAAACAAATGACTAAGGGTCCTGGCTATATGTACAGAGGCTTTTTCTAAGATGATGGAAGGAGGTTTAACAGAAACAGAAATAAAAAGAAAACCCCTCTTTTTAAATACACATAAATCTTTCCTATCCTATCTCAGCTACCACTTATTCATTGCAAGTTTCCTGAGGAAAGGCAAAGGTTTCTAGGAACCAAAGGAGAGTACTTCTGCATTTGATATGAATCACCCAGAGAGAAAAATGCCACATGAGGACTTACCATCATCAGTACTGTCGATCATATGAGCTCTGAATCTGAAATAACTTAAAACTTACCTAATGTAAACAAGCCTACTAGTTTGTTTTAAAATGGATATTACTTGACTTCTTTTTAATTAGTGAAGCAAAGTATACCTTCTTTAAAAACTTACACAATGCACAAAGTATAAAGAAGAAAATGAAATCAGCCTTTTGACTAGAGATAATTGCTATTTTTTTTTTTTTTTTTTTTTTGCGGTACAGGGGATTGGACCCAGGGGCGTTCTACCTCTGCGCTACACCCCCGGCCCTATTTTTTTATACTTTATTTTGAAACCGGGTCTCACGAAGTTGTGGAGGGCCTCACTCGGTAGAGAGAGAGAGAGAGACAGGGAAAGAGAGAGAGAGAGAGAGAAAGCTGAGGCTGGCCGCGAACCCGGATCCTCTGGTCTCCGCCTCCCAAAGTACTGGGATTATAAGCATGTGCCACCATGCCCAGCTTTGCTCTTTATTTTTTGAAGTACATCCTTCCAAGTTTTTGTGCTATACATATATGCATGCATATACAAGTCATTTTTGCTTGGAAAAAAGAAGTCATTCTTTTTCTAAAAGAAATATATATTAAAATTGTTTCAAAATGGAAATAATTTATATGTCATACATGTCATAATATAACACATAGTCTTCTATAAGCTGCATGCTCTAATTATTAATATGCTGTGAGTATTTATCTACATACATAAAACTTACTTTTCTGTTTTTAGTAAGTTGTCCAGAATTTATTGTATGGATGAATTGTTGTTTATGTAACCATTCCTCTACTAATAAAACTTTAGGAGGAGAAATTCATAACTTAACTCAACAGTGTAGCTGAGAAAAAGTAGCTCCAGGTATCTTACCTGTCACTGGTGATTAAGATGGCCTGCTTCACATTTGGGTGGGCTTCGCTACAATAAAGGACACGCTCATCAGAGCAGAGGGCACACACAATGAGCACAAGCCCAGTTTCCTCTATACCTTCCTGGGGCTGTGGGCAATAGATATTTCCAGCAGCATTCTATCCCTACCTTTGAACCAGAACAGTTATTTTCCCTAATTCCATCTTTCATGGGCAGTATTCATGTGGAATGGCTTTGTAAGTAAGCCAAAATTCAGCCCACTCACCCCCTCTCTCTTTTCACTTGTTTCTTAAACCACTACTTTTACTAACACATAATAAATTACTTGCAAATTACTTGTGCTCTAGTAAAGCTGAAGAAATATCACAAGGAAACCTGGAGCTGGCACCTGCTCCCTATTACTTTTCTCATCCTTTAGTCTTATAAATTTTAGTCAGGCTTTTGGCTCTTTTCCCATCTGATTTTGTAAAATTATTTCCACTTTATGCTGTTTACCTTTATAAATTTGTCTGATTTATTTTTAAATCAGATTTAAAAATATTTTGGAATAATTTTTTTATATATAGAAAAGTTGCAAAGACAGTAGAGAGAGTGTCTTCATACCTTTAATCCAGTTATAATTTCCTCTATTGTCATTTTTTCATATTATTATGGTGCATTCGTCAAAGCTTAGAAAATAACCCTGGAGCATTCCTATTAACTAGACTCCAGACTGTTCAAATTTTGCAAGTTTTCCATTAATGTCCTTTTCCTGTTCTAATACTCTCAAGCACATTTTCTCCAGTATATTATTTAGACTTGCTGGTTGTTCTTGAAAAGTATATGTGTGTACCTGTTCTATTTTGGCACATACTATACACACAGAGTTTGATTCACTGGGCCATGTAGACTTTCTCTGATTTACTTCCCATATCAACGCTCCTTATACAAATCTTTTAAAATATTTTTCCTATGTCTTGCCATATTGCAACATTCCCAGCTCTATTAATGGAAAAATATATATAAATAAATAAATAACAAGCAGAAAAAACCCTGAGATACCTTTTAGGAATACCTATTTTATCTCAAAATATATCAAATATATCTTCTTCTCCTGGTACTTGATGAAATGCTTATATGTGTAACATCAAATTTCTTTTCAGCATATCTATTTCTTTCTATTGATTCTTTACTCTTTCTAAACAAACAAAAGGGCTTTCTCAGATCTACCCCTGTAAGCTGTTGGTTGGACTATAGTTAGCTGCTGAGCAAGGCCAAAAGATATGAAGAAGTAGATAATCTTCCTAAATTTTGATCTGCTATGACCCAAATTTTATAGTGATCATATTGCAATGCAGAATCAATTTAACAAATAAATAATAAAATGTAACAATAATAAAAAAGACTTTGCTCTAAAGGTTACTATACTTACATGTTAATAATGAGTGATGCTAATGTTTAGTCTAAGACCAAGTCATGATATGGGTTGGCAAAGGGCAAGTCTATCTATAAGTAAGTTTACAAATGTCAGTGAACATACAAAGTGGAGTTTAAAAAAAATAAGAAATATAACACAGCTGAGTGAAAAATAACAATTTATGATTGGATAGAACACCCCCCAAACGAATAAGTATGAAAGTACTCCACAGTATTAATATACAAGAAATGCCACATTTTCTTAAGTTAAACAAATCCAACTCTAAGCCTGTATTATTTCAGGCAGGGTGGCAGATAACACAATTGCAGACATTTGGGAGACAGATGGTGTACGAGTGACAACTTTTAGTTCTCTGGGGATACACCAGTTCCAGGAAGATTAAACAGTCTCTACTGGTTGGCAAGAGTATTCTGTTTAATTTTTATTGGTGGATATTTAGCTGATCTTTGTCCAAGCTCACGTGGTCCAGTTTGGAATGGTACTATTTACTCCCTGCCAAGCTAGGGCATGGGGAGATTAACTCAGGCTTCCTTCCAGTCATAGTATCTAGGGACTTTTCACTACTGCACACCAGGCAAGAACCCACCCTACTCCCAGCCACCCTCTCCATTTACAAAATAAGGAAATGTTCATGCAAATAGGACTTATAATTTTATCACTCTTGCAAATTTCTGACCCTGCAAACCAACATTATATCCTCTGCTCAGGAGAGCTCATTTTCTCTGCTATACTTTGCTCCTTTATGTTTTCTGCTGATACAACATACCTTTTCCACAGAGCCAAAAAAAAAAGATCAGTGGTTGTCTCATTGGGTGGGACAATGTCTGTTGTAAATCTCACAGAAACAAACAAACAAAAATTCTACTAATGTCATCTGGAGGCAAAAGAACTCAGATTTAGGATTTAAAGAGACCAACTCCATTTTGAGGAAAAGGACAGAAAAAAGCAGCTCAAATTTGTAGGATATTATCCAGCACTGAGAAGCTCACATGCATGTATACACAATACACACACACACACACACACACACACACACACACACCTGATCATACACCAAAAACCATTCAGTGAATTATCCCACCAAATGAAGCCAGGACTGAGAATCATCTGAGACAGAAATTGTTGTGATCACTTTATTAAGATCAGAGTATTCTGAAGAGATAGGAGATTATGCTAAGAGAGTAGAAACTGTGCCCCAGTTCAGAATCAAAACCCCAGCAAGCCAGGGATTCACAGTTCTTAACTGTTCTATAGCAGAAAAAGTATGTGGAAGTAAATTTTGATAGTGAGGCAGAGGAAGCACTCCTATAAAAATTTTTCTTGGAGTAGAGGGAGATCATTAAAACAGCCTTCTGTTTTGGAATTTCTGTTTTCCAGCCCAAACTGGGTGATAAAAAGAATTTCTCACCTTGAAAACCCCAGGGAAGACATTTCACAATGGGCTTTTAGAGCTTATTCTCACTAGAACATCACCTAAGAAAGTTCCTGAATTTGTATCAGTATATACACTGGTTAAAAAAAAAAACAGAGCAGAAATAGGGCAGTAGATTCATAACTTGTATATTTTAATTATTTCCAATTGATTAACTGGAGGGGAATGAGAATTTGTTCATTTACCTCAGTGATTTTTTAACATTGATGCGCAGAAGTGGTCAATCTGAACTTAGCTGACCAATCATAAACAGATATAAGATAAATTGTTTAATCAATACTTGGCCGAATATTTATGGAGAAACTAGCATTGGCAGACAATATTCTATAAGCTGTAGATATAGAAATGTATGAAATATGCAAAACCTCTCTACTTAGGAAATATACACTTCATCAAGGAAGGTGTTGAGCAATAATGCTATGAGATTCAATTATATATCAGTAGTCAGTGAGAAGCAAGCAGGTTGGAAGGAAAAAGGAGTCATTTCCAGTTAAGGATTTGACAATTGTCCTAATGAGAAGAAATTGTAGGATTAAAACCAGTATTGTTAATTAGTATATATACTTTTAATACATGTACTGATATATAATTTAATGAAATTAAATATATTTAATCTGTACTGTAATTAATTTTTGAATATTCTCTAATAAACATTTTTAGTGTCTTCAGATAATAAATTTCCCAAGTTAACACTTTGGGATAGCAAACTAGGCATACTCAGCCCTATTTGATATTGAGATTCTGAAGTCTGGGCACACTCAATCATTATCTACAATGGAGTAATGCCTGAATAGACCTTACTCATATCAGGATGAATCTCTTCTTCCAAAATAAATTGAACGTTATTAATAAATGTTGACCCATAAAAGTAAAATTGTTTCGAATCTAAAATTTAAATGACAGGTGCCCAAAACCTTTGTATTTAAAGCAGATTATGCATACACATATACACCTAAGATGTACATTTTCTTAAAATATTTTATTACTTGAGCTGTCAATTCTGAATAAATTATGCTAAATCTGACCTATCTGTGGGAAAAGATATGACTCAGTGTATGATATGAATGAGTTAGTGTGTGCAGATGATATTTACTGATTTGTGGATAATTGGAATTCTTTGTTTAATAGTTATCTGCTCTAAGTCCCCATTCCCTTAGTCATCCATCTTTTATATTTATATAGCACTTTTATGGTTTCATAAAGTATCATGTTCCTTTGAAAAGCAATCTGCATCTCTTCTTTCCTGGAGTCACCATTCCTAAGGCAAGGGCATGCCTTAGTTACGAGCACGCCATCCTTCTTCTCTTTTACACCCCGCCTTCTGATATTATTTATTCAACAAATGTTTAAAAACTTATCAATTTGATCTCAATTCTGTCTTCTCTATGATAAATGGAAATGAACGATTGTTCCTATGCCTTGGAAAAATTCATAGTAGTAGGAGATATAAGAAAAGTAACATATAATATGAAAATTGGAATGTGAATGATGTCATGAAATTGTAGAGGTGATGAAGGCTAATATTAAAGGATAAGACAATTGTTACAGAAAAGTGGGTATTTGACTTGTATGTTACTGGAGAGGCTTAGAGTGAAAAAATGAGTAAGGACAGAAAACCTCAATAATCTTGCCAGCAAAAAGCATAAAAAATAGAAAATGTGTCTATATTCAAAGATATAAGAGGGATAGAAGAAAGGAAGAGGATATATGAGATTTTTTAAAGGTCCTAGAGTATAACAATTACAGGACTAGACATGCTATTCCTTGTAGCATCTGATTGAGTCTTGGAAAAAGTGGTTGCTCACTCCAGTGTCTGCTTTCAATTATTAAAATGGATTCATTTCTCTTGTCACCTGCAAAAGCCCTATAAATTCATATGAAGCTAAAAATTGGGAAAATATTTTCCCCTTGAGTTATGAAATTAATTTTGAGTGCATTCACTTAACCAGATGGGGAAACAGACTCAATCAAGTAGATACACAAGCTTAATGGCCTGGTATTGAGTCAATGAGTAAATCACAAAAACAATGCAAGAGATTTCCATGCTACCCCTAAGACATAGAAATTACTGCTAGCAATATCTGAGGAGTTTTCATGAGCATTTTTCCTGGCTTACTCTCCAACTTTCAGTTCATTTTATTAGTAGACAGTCAAAGGTACATTGGGTTAAGGACAATAAAGCCTCAGATTTAAGCATGAGAGGAGAGCATGCGTGCTCCTTTAATTCACAGGAGAAACAAAATACCAAAAATTGGCCACTTTGTCTTATAAAATTTGAAGTACCAACCTGGAAACAAAATGGACTGGTTTAGTTCTGATGAAATAATTAAAAAATAGACAATACTGAACTTTTATTATAATTTTGCTTCCATACTTTAGTCTTTTTAAAATAAGACCCAAAGGAGTAAGGAAATCAAGCGCAATAAATTACAAAACATGTACTTAGGAGGAATGAACCCTGATTCACCTTGACTTCCTTTCCTAAAACAGTTTAAAATTATAACATTAAAATTTCCCAAGGAAAAGAACTATTTATTACATTCACATATTTACTTTTAATTAATAAACATAAAATGGAGTCACTGGTATTTCTGATTATCAAGTTTTATATAGCCAAATCACACCTACTGCTTCATAGTTTGTGAAATATGCGTGCGTCAGTTGGCCTGGTGATGTAGCTATGTGCAGCACCATGTCCAGAGGGATATGTCTCATCATTTCTAAAAAGGATGGGTCAGTGCAGAAAGGTGAAAATAACTATAAAATTTATTTCATCAAACACATTACCTATAATTCAAGTATTAGTAATTTTCAAAGCATAATAATCTACTCAAAAATAAGAAACAAATATGCAATTTCCCCCAATGGGTCCTGATGAGATTATATAAGTGCAATATATACATGATACTTTTAAATGGACAGTTAAGTGAGATCCCCTGAGTATCCGAATGTGAATTTGGCGATTGTTAACTACTGCATAACATAATTATCCCATAATATAGCAATTGTGTTCTGCAATTTTTTTTCTTCTTCTTCTTCTTCCTCCTCCTCCTCCTC
>PVJS01030598.1:0-23981 GCA_004027185.1 Glis glis | reverse complement strand
CTCACAATCCTACTGGGCAGGCCATTGTGGAACGTACTCATGCCACCCTAAAACAGTACTTTTATAAAATAAAAAGGGGGGAGTACGCTACCTCCCCCAATTCCCAATTATCAATGATACTATATGTTCTAAATTTTTTGACTGTTGATAAGAATAATTTATCAGCAATGGAAAGACACTGGAATAAACCCTCTCAATCATTGGGATGGGTTAGATGGAAAGATTTAATTACAGGTAAATGGCAGCCTCCTACCCCCCTATTAGCCAGGGTTCGAGGGGCTATTTGTGTTTTCCCTCCAGGACTAGAAAAGCCAGTCTGGATTCCGGAGCGGTGCGTCTGCCATGTGGACCTGGAAATGGATGCTGCCTGTTCTACTGCACCAATCTCTGATGGTAACAACCATATCGGGAATGCAGAAGAAGGAAGTATGGGCGCTGGTAAGAAACCCCCCTCTGTTGATGCCGGTCAGCCACAGTAGTTCCTTGTTCCCAGCCTTTTTTAGTACTAACTACACCCTGGGAATGGCGGCCTCTAATGTACAGATAGAACAAGAATCTTTAAGCAATCTGACCTTTTCCCTCGTTGGAAGCTTATGCTTTGCACGTATAGATAATATAAGTGGGTTACCTATGGGTTCTTCCTTTAAAGATCAGTGTCTAGCCTTAAGTAATTCCTCAATTGCTGATTTTTCCCCTGGTGGTAATAATAGCCAGGTTATAGGACTAAAAGACATTCTTTATCCCATTAACTTTCAAAGATATAATCTGACTGTGGATCCCCCCAGACCTGCTCCTTCATGCTGGGACAGCCGAGAAGGGTACTCCCTTACTTCTCCCCTGCTTTGGGGGGAAATGTATTACTAATGAACCGTGGCTAACCAAAGGTGGGGGTCCCCTTTGGTGGTTTGGTCACCGACAACCCTTTAAGAAAGCCACCCAGCCTGGGATGGAGTTCCATTATAGAAACCCCCTTCAGGCCGGGGTGGTTCCTGTACTATCTGGAATGTACTTGTGTGGGCCTCGGGCCTGCACAGATGCTCGGCCCCTTATGCTGCAACGGGGTCTGGTTTTTAACTCTACAGTGAGTTGGAATATTTCACAAGTCTTTGAATCATCCCTCAGGCTTAGTCTTACGGAGTATAGCAAAAATTTTTCTATCAGAGCCTTCCCTGCGTGTTATCCCCTTTCTTCTTTATGCTATGGAACGGGACAGGGGAGGAGGGTGGGGCCCTTAATTGTTCCTCTAGTTCATGTCTTCTCAGCAATTGCTGGACCCCGGAGAGTGATCGAGCGCTGATCATCCGAATTCCATCCATGGTACCTATGGTGGTGGAAGATCCTCATCCTGGGGAGGAGGTTATACTGTATCGCAGAAAGAGGGACTTCGGGATCACTGCCGCTGTCGTAGCTGCCATAGCTATCTCCGCAACGGCGGCTACCGTGGCTGGCATCGCTGTCACACAAGCTGCTTCCAATGCTGTAGTTGTTAATACCTTGGCGGAGCGAGTCAGCGAGGCCTTACTCACACAAAACACCATAAACTCTCACATCCAGTTTGGCATGCTTGCCTTGAACCAGCAGTCTGCCCTTTTACAAGAACAGGTTGATGCCCTGTGGGTTTTACAGCAAGTTTCCTGATCTCACTTTTACCATGCAGCCTGTGTTACTATGCTTCCTGTGAAGAATGTTACCCTGAAAGTGAGAAGGCTTAATCAGTACATGAATGAACCCTGGAATGCATCCTTTGTAAATTTTACTAGTGCTTTGACCCATCAGATTATAGCTATTAATCAGACCAGAATTGTCCCCGTTACGGGGGAGGAATGGTGGAATGCCATGGCCCAGTTGGGGGGTTGGGTGCAGCGATGGGGGGGGCGCTATGTCCTTCGCCATCCTCGAGTTACTACTGGCCGGTCTCGGGCTTTTTGCTCTGTGAAACATCCGACAAACCTTCAGGCGAAAGGAACAAGTTCATAGACAAGTTCTGCTCAGTCTCACCCATGGCTCCCCCGGCAGCCATCAGGTGTGGGTGCAAATGCTCCACAGATAATGAGGTAACCCCCATGACGGGCAACTCATGGGAAGCCGCCCCGCCTAAGACAGGAGATCAGGGTCCTCCAATGACGGGTAAGGGGAAGGTCTAACCCATGTGACCTAAGACAGGGGCACCTCATATAAAATAAAAAAGGGGGAATTGTGGGAACAAGATGGCCCTGACACTCCCACAGGCCCCAACAGCCGTTATGAAAACATGTGTGGTGAGCAAGATGTTCTTTCCCTTCTGGGAAATTGTTTGCATAAGCTGTTCCGAGAACGCCGTGACCGTGCCTTGAACCCTGGCTTGTGACTAACCGCCTCTTTCCGGAGCTCCCCTCCCCTCACAGGACTAGGGTATAAAAACCTGACCTTGGAAAGCAATAAAGAGCCTTCAACCTCAAGCTCGTGTCCCTGTATGATCAATCCCTACACCCTCCGCAGACACTCGGCCCAGGCTGCGCAGGCGCGGCATTACTCCTTATGAAATCATAGACCACCGCCCATCTTCCCCAAACTGAGAGACACACATAAGGAATTGATTAGTTATCTCTTCCCTAAGTTATTACAGGCTCTGCAACAGACCTGAAAAGCCATCCACTAGACAGTTGGATGAAAAGACCCCCAACTTGCCTCGGAGCCAGCCCACCAGTTCCAGCCTGGCGACCTGGTGTGGGTCAGGAAAATTCCTGCCTGGACATTGGAGCCAACCTGGAAGGGCCCATAGCCTGTGGTCCTAACCACTCCAACTGTGGTAAAGGTTGCTGGAGCTTCTTCTTGGATCCATCATACCCAGATAAAGAAGGCTACAGAGGAAGAAAAATGGACTGTCTCCAGGACTACAGATCCACTAAAGATAAGACTCAAATGGGTTTCTCAATGCCCCTTTTCCTTTTCCTGTGGCTTGTAGGGGTGGAGCCTGCTGCATCCCAGTATCCAGCTACTTGGAGATGGGAGCTCAGAAAAACAGAGGATGGCCAAATACTGGCTAACATAACAACTGATGGCCAACCTATTTTTAAGGTAGACCTTTGTTCCCTCAAAGTGGAAAGGAGAATGGGTAAAAGGTGGTAATTGTGGAATGAAGTTCCAGGGATGTTATACAGGAACGGGAAACATAGAAAAAGGCATGCAGGATGTCCAGTTTTACATTTGCCTGGCCAACAGAAAGGCCTCTTGCCAAGGCAAAGGACAATTCTATTGTGCAGAATGTGGTTGTGAAACTGAAGCCTCATGGACACATACTGACCCACTCATTCAAGTTCAGTGGGAACCAGTATCCCAATACTGTTCACCGGGCAAATGTAATCCTCTAAGTATTCAAGTTCTAACTTGGAATAAGGTTGGACACCATTATTGGGAAACAGGAAAGACTTGGGGAATTAGACTCCATGTAGCTGGACAAGACCTGGGAGATGAATTCACTATTCAGAAGAAGTTCCCAAGTAAAGTCCAACTCCCCATTGGCCCAAACAGTGGCCTCTACTTAAAAACACCTAAAGTCCCTGCTAGTACTCAATCTCCGGTTCTGCCAAGCCCCCCAAATAAGACCAAGGCAGTAACCATTTAGGCCCAAAACTCAGAGACAAGTCCCTCAATGAAAAAAACTCTAATAAAGCTCCATTAGGTCCTTAACCACTGCTTACCAGATTTGGATCAAGATTGTTGGCTATGCCTAGACCCCAGGCCTCCTTATTACGTAGGTATCAGAGCAAATCAAATGATCACCCAGCTTGCAGATCATGCTACGTGTGATTGGAATCACCCTTGAATCACTTTGGGTGACCCGCAGGGACAGGGGCCATGTGTTGTGTCTTCCAGTTATGACGTAAGTAATTCTCCCTATAAAAGTGTCTACAACAGTAGCCAACACACCAACCATAATACTAGTCAGAGAATATTTTCCCAGGCCCCTGAGGCCATGTGGTTGGCATGTACTAATGGACTTACTAAGTGTATAGCCTCTGATGTATTTGAAGGAAACTTTAGGCAGGACCTCTGTATACTGGTTCATGTCATCCCTCGGGTATTTGTCTACAGTGGAGAAGAGGGAAGAATCCATCTCTGCATAGATTCTGGAAATCTCAGACAACTAAGAGTAAAAAGAGCAGCCAATATATTAGATCCCCTACTGGTAAGACTAGGAATTGCTGGGTCCACAGCTGTAGGAGCCTCAGCGCTAATAGTAGGAGATAAAAACTTCAAGGAACTAAGTAGCCAGATAGATGTTGACCTAGGACATTTAGAAAACTATCTCTCTCAATTAGAAGTCCAGGTCAATTCTTTGGCTGAGGTAGTACTCCAGAACTAAAGGGGCCTAGATCTCCTATTCATGAAGCAAGGTGGTCTTTGCATGGCCTTAGAAGAAACTTGCTGTTTTTATGCTAATCTGGAGTGATTAGAGAAAGTTTGTCCCTAGTCAGCCAAAACTTACAGCACAAATCCGCTAACTGGTATCAGGCCCTATTTTCTTGGTCCCCTTGGTTTACTACCTTGATCACAGCCTTGGCAGGACCCCTAATTCTTTTGCTCCTAGCCTTAACTATTGGCCCTTGTTTCATCAATTGCTTACTACATATATCAGAAAGAGAATGTAGTAAAAATCTTGGTTTTAAAGGATGGGTATAACCCTATACTGACAACCAATGAGTCCATGATTTGACTCATATCCATAGAACCAGTGGGGAATGTGATAATGCATAGTTGTAGCTTAAGTAATCTGTAGCTAGTAGTAGTAGTAGTCTGTAGCTAGAGCTACTGCATGATTGTTACTAAGGGTGACCTCACCTTGGTTATGCAACAGGGAAGTTGGCCCTGAAAAAAATCAAACCAGGATATGGGCACATAGTTACCGGACTGTTGATACTAACAAAATGTACTACAGAAACTAATTGTGTTATTGTATGCGCTAACGGCCTATTCTTGCTTCTGTACTTTCATTATGCGTCGTTTGCTTAGCTTACCTGAACACTATGGGAACAGTAGGGGCTTCTCACCCTACTATGGAAACCTGCCATGGGAACCTCAGTCTGTCCTAAGCTTGTATTGTTTCTCACTCTATATAAGATGCTGCTGGAGGGGAGTCGATTACCACACTTGCTCACAATACTAGGGTGGTCCCGGCTGCCGGTTTCTTTTAATAAAGACTCTCAATTGGCAATGCCTGAGGTCTGGTCAGTCTTGTCTGGGTGGCTTCCCCCATAACAGTATCCCTGCCCTGGTATATCAGCTGAGCCTAAGGCAAGCTTATTTGCCAAGTCAAAGTTGCAAAGACTCACCATTGGCCTGCTCAAAACTCTTATGTAACTTCTCAGCACCCCAAGGCTTTATTCTACCCCTTCTTCCAGCCCTACTTGGGAGGATGAATGTTTTCCCATGGTTTCTTCTCTTGCAGACATCGACTCTACTAAGTTCCTATGTGTTCAATTCTGAAGTCTTAGCATTTGCTTCTGAGAGAACATAGCCTAATCCGAGAACTCACTAGTTTCCCCCAAATGGAGCACAAGGTCCTAGAACCTAGGAAGGCCCTATTTCCCCTAAGTCTTTATATTTAGATTCTTGCCTCTGATAGAGATACATGTAGTTTTTCCATTCTCTCCAAGTATCTGCCTTCCTTCCACCAAAATACAACCCAAGCAGCCCTAGCCCAGGCACCCACAATGGTGCAAAGAAGAAACACAGACTGTGGGAGTGAAGCTAGAAACAGTTTGAGGAGGCATGGTATCAAAGTGATCAGGACGTCAACAATTGCATTTCATGTCCTGCCCCAACATCTGTACATTTATGTCCACACCACAGGTGGTCCCTGGTGGTAGAAATCAGGGACAGTACTAAAAATGGGGGTGGTAAGCAGTAAAAACTCAGGAGAACTACAAAATAGCAGTAGCTGATGGTTAAGGACTCTTTCTCCATATTTTCCTCCCTGCCCTGGGCAGGCAGCGTACACAGTTGCACTGAGACATTATACTTTGTTCACCTGAAAGAGCTTCTCCCTGACCAGGAAGAGTTGAGTCCCATTCCACCCATGACAGTGATGGTATCAGAGACACTCTAACCTGCCTCAGGAGAAGAGCTGCCTCATCTCATGGATTGTCACATATTTTACATATAACATATGTACTTTCAAAAAGAGGTCTTGACTTTTCCCACAAGTGTGTCTACCTCTCAGGTCCACTCAGAGAGAACCAGAACATTGAGTTCTATCATCTCATAATTCTCTACCCAAATCCACTTAGATTTCTTTTAAAAGCCAATTCATATATTGGGAACTATTGCGACAAATTCTTCATTTTTTGCAGTACTGAGGATTGAACCCAGGGGCATTCTACCTCCAAGATATACCCCCAGCCCTATTTTTTGGTCTTTATTTTGAAACAGGGTCTCACTAAGTTGCGGAGGGCCTCACTAAGTAGCTGAGGCTGTCCTTGAACCGGGATCCTTCAGTCTCAGCCTCCCAAGTACTGGGATTACCAGCGTGCGCCACCACGCCCAGCTCTTCACATTCTTTCTATAACAAAGTTCCAGTTACTCTGATGCATCTGAGCTGGGACTAATGTAATTGGATGGGGCAAGAATACAGTATTCAAATTAGAAGAAAAAAGCACATTAATATTTGTCTTATCTCATTATATTCAACTTGTTTCTTCTACCCAAGTGGTATGGGTAGTGGTATGGTGCCACTTAGAATCAGATGGCAACTCTTCGATCAGTACCAGGAGCACAATATTCCTAACTGCTCATAATGGTCAGCATATGAAAACATTGGGCTTCAAAATAAAGTTCAAAGATCATTGAAGAGACCAAATCAGGGTCAGACCTGCACTGAGGTCTGATTGCTTTTCCAGACTCCTGTTGCTCCTTCAATTCCCCTCATAGAACCTCCTGCCACCTACACTTCCAAATTTTTAAACACTTAATTCTACCTTGGCATTTGCAACTCAGACAACACAGAGAACTTTGGGTTTCCAACTAAAAACTCAAATACTAGAATAAATTCACACATAAAAACAAGCTCATCTATCCTGGTAGATACTCCCAAGGCTTATTCTCTTGAAAGGGAAGATGACCAGTCATCTAAGTCATGGGTTGCCCTAGCTGCTGAATGGCCTTAATGCCATTAATAACATCATTCCACATGGACATTCTGTCAGGTATATGGAGCTTCCCTTCCAAGAGTTAACCCTCTTACCAGCTTGATGATTCCTTGTGTTCTCCATCAGAAAAAAAAAACAGATAAAGGCACAGCTGCATCAGGAATAAGACTAAGACTTCTTCCTTGAGTGGAAGGGAGACAACACTGACCAGGATAGTGTCAAGCTAGCTCTCATGACAAAGGAGACAGCTACTTTTAGACTAAAAGGGTGAGGGGGTAGGCTAGAGTATCAAAATGTCAACTGGCTTTAAGCACATATTAGAAGGTGATTTTGTTTTCCTGGGCAGGCACTTTAACTTGGGGTAGTGAGTTGGTCATCCTGGTACCAAATACTACATTTCTCATATCAATGCTGTATCCTGTATAAACATCTAGTGATAAGGATGCGTTGCTATACCAGTTGAGAGAACACACATGGAGAGTGAAAGGAAACAAATCATGGCAAATAAGGTCCCTGGTAATTTGTGGTTTCGTTGACTCCTCAAAAGTTTTATCCTGCCGGGCATGGTGGCGCATGCTTGTAATCCCAGTACTTGGGAGGCGGAGACCGGAGGATCCGGGTTCGCAGCCAGCCTCAGCTCTCTCTCTCTCTCTCTCTACTTAGTGAGGCCCTCCGCAACTTCATGAGACCCAGTTTCAAAATAAAGGATAAAAAATAGGGCCGGGGGTGTAGCTCGGAGGTAGAACACCCCTGGGTTCAATCCCCGGTACCGCAAAAAAAAAAAAAAAGAAGTTTTATCCTTTGCGTTGTTTGTCCTTAAAGAGTCATGGCAAGGGTATCCTGGCTTTAATGATACATCTGGTATTTTGACACCAAGAATGCTGTTTGAGAGTTAGTGAGGATGTTGGGAAAGGCACATATCATGATCTTAATAGCTAACAAGCCATGAGTTAATGTGGGAGAGCAGGAAAAAGCACACACCATACTTGAAATAGCTATCAAGTCATGAGTTAAGGCCCAGGAGTGCATCGACTCTTTGTCCCTATCCTGTTCCTGACTGAGAATATCAACTCCCTTGATCCTAAAGGGTGCTAATTTCATGGAAGTTCCCCCTTTCAGCCCCATCACTCTCAACCCTAATATTTCACTATTTACAAAGTTATCACTTCTAATTCTTTGGGGCCAATTATCTTGCTTTTCTCTGTTCTAATCTCATGTTCCACTATATGCCATATCTTTCAGCTGTGGGCTCAGATGAACTCAATACATTCCTGGCCATAGCTGTCTTCTCATGGCCCTCCAAATGTCCTCATACTCCTTTAAGCAGCAGCTCATCATCAAGCAATCAAAAGTCAACCTGCTAGATGAGCCCAGACTGACCAAGGAAGCCCTCACTCAGGTCAGTCTCTGGATTGGAAGCTTACTGGATCTCAGCCAAGATGACCCAGGCAACTATCTGCTAATGCCAGCTCAAGGGCTGGTGTTATTAGCCATGTCACCACTCACATAAGCCACCATCTGGTATGTTATTCACATTCATTTTAAGATTCTCTCCCTTCCTTAATGTGAATCACCTCTAGACAGAAGTCCCACTGGTAGTGGTGACTTCCTGACTTTTCTAAACTTCTAAACTTGATGATCCAGTATTCCTTGGTCAATGACTGATGGAGGCATGGGGCTTCCCCAGTCAATTTTTACCCCACTGTCTGGTCAAAATACTATACTCTTAGCAAAGGAGGTACCAGAATTCTGGAATACTGAAGATGGGCTTGCTCTGTACTTCAATGTTCAAAGCATCAGGATTTTCCTGCATTAGAGACAGCCTGTTCTGCACTTCCTACTAGCCTGGTAAGGCACAAACATTATCGGCCTGCTGACAACTATGCTGTGAGGCTTATGCATGTTAGGTATAGATGTTGGTATTTTACCTCCACTATTTTTATTGATGTGGTGGATGCTGGGATGCAGCACACACTTCACCTTTCTAGAGTTAAAGACCTACTACCCTGGCTATGGGGAATGCCCCGACAGTCTAGTTGTCAGCCTCTTCAGGGCTTACATTAGCTGAAGAGAGCCCCTCACCCAAGATCACACCTCCTCCTGGATGACAGCCATCCATCAACTTATCCTCCTTGGAGAAGACCAGAAATCTTATCCCACTCAGGATAACTCTAAAAGATCATCTCAGCCCAGAAAACCCCACAAGTTGGCTGGAGCTTCTATGGAGACAATATCACCACTCAGTTTCTACTTCTGCCTAATTCTGATCCTTTCTTCTTTCACAGGTGTGGACCCTGAGACAACTCTTATAATCCTCCAGACACCAATCTCCATCTAAGGATCTACTTCCTGGAAAACCCTTCCATCCTGTGACTATCACATACACATGGAATACATTTGTCTATTATAATAGCAGCCTAGACTGGTGTGGTTTTTTTTTTAAGTAAATCTGGGACCAAGCACAAAAGTCTGTAGTAGAAGACCATCTTCAGAATTTTTCATCTTTCTAGAGAAAGTCTCACCAACTGTTCTACAAATAATACACCTGAACACCTAGAAGTGCCAGGGAGGTTAGTGATGAGTTGCCTTTGTCTATGCTGTTTTCCAAGTAGGTGTACAACTCATGCTCACACTTTAATTTGCTGTGTTTTACCCAACTGATCTTACCCACCTTAGGAGAAAAGTTAGATTCACCTAAGAGGCCTAGGAAGGCACACAGGTTAGGAAGAAAACATGTCATAAAACATACTGATGGTGAAAGCATAGAAGACACTAGCCCAGACGCTTCAATCTTCTGTTGCATTTTTTTTCTATGTATAAAGGACAAGAAAATGTGGCATCCTACAGTAACAATCCACTCACCACGGTGGATGCCACTGATGTGTAAGAGCTCACTCTAGCTTCTTTCTGGCCATTTGCTCTGTGTTGGCCCTTTACCAGCTAGCTATTCCTTCGTTGAGATCCATGTTTGTTAGTTTAACCCAATCCCCTCACCCCCCAAAAAATGCCCCCAACATCCAGACCTGTGTGCTGAAGGTATTTTCTTTTAGGAGCATCCTAACCAATCACTGCTGGTTCTTTCTCCATAGAAAGCCCTATCAGAAACTCAGACTCCAGCTAACAAAGTTCTCAAAGAATGCAGATTTCTGCTGTATAAGTGAATACTGCCCTCTTCTGGCCAACACTCTGAACTCTGTCCCAGCGTGTTTATTCCAGCACGTCACCTGTGGGGCTTCCAAGATTCCCCACAAATATGCCTGTACTATCTGACAGAATGGAGAGATGCTCAGGTCCACACACACCTGATAAAGGACAGAAGTAGAGAATCCAATAGCAATGTCCTACAGACTCACACACCTTATCATCCCAGAATTCAAATGTATACTTCTCACCAAGAAAGGTCAGCTCAAATTCTTTTGTGACCTATCTAGTCAAATCTGCCAGGGAAAGAGGCCTATTAAAAGGTCTTGTAGTCTTTATGTACAGAATTGCCTTCGCAATAATTTCCAGGGTATGATCCTTTCTACCAGTTGGGTTAACTATGGCATCTTGAGTAATACTTTCTGGAAATCAGACCTTCTGATGAAAGATGCCCAATGAATACATAACAGTCTCTTATTGATCCAAATGGTTGAATCAACTCTTGCCTTCCCAGAAAACAGGCAAATGACAGAAAACATAGCTACAGAATCTTCTACCTTTAGCCAGATCCACATATAACTGCTGAAACATAAGTATAAAATGCTACTCTATAAATGTAATACCAGATGAGGCTCCCCAGAACTCCATGGACAGACATTCAAGCATTACAGTAGTTGGAGGCCAGGTTCCTTCACTTAGAATCACAGGCCTGCCTATGATCTAGGATTGCTCCAGTGACATACAAGTTCCCAAGTCCGCATTCAGATTGTACACTGACTCTGAAGCAAGGGAGTAGGTATTCTGTATGTCCTCCAAGCCAGACCTGTTTGTACACACTTACAGGAGCTCTTCTTAGCCTTGGAATGCTAACTGGTTTAATAACCCAATCAAAAAATGGGCAAGTGAACTGAATATACACTTCACAGAAGAAATACAAATGGCCCATAAATGTATGAAAAAATGTTCATCATTAGCAATCAGAGAGATGCAAATCAAAACTACCCTGAGATTTCACCTAACCCCAATTAGAATGGCAATCATTAAAAACACAAACAACAACAAATGCTGGCGAGGATGTGGAGAAGTAGGAACTCTACTACACTATTGGTGGAATTGCAAGTTAGTGCAACTGCTTTGGAAAACAGTGTGGAGGATCCTCAGAAGAATGGGAATGAACCTACCGTATGAGCCAGCAATACCACTTCTAGGCATCTACCCCAAAGAACTAAAACCCAATTACCAGACTAATGCATGTGTATCTATGTTTATAGCAGCACAATTCACAATTGCCAAACTTTGGAACCAGCCAAGGTGTCCATCAACACATGAATGGATCACAAAACTATGGGATATGTACACAATGGAATTTTACGCAGCCACAAAGAAGAACAAAATCACATCATTTGCAGGGAAATGGAGAGAACTAGAGAACATCATGCTAAGCAATATTAGTAAGTCACTAAGAGTAAAAAATCGGATGTTCCCCCTAATCTGTGGGAGCTAGGTAGAATGGGACTTAGAAGGAAAGAAGAAATCTTTAGATGGACAAAGAAGGTGACCTAACTGAGGGAGTTGGGAGGGGAGTGGAGGGAAACACACTATAGCACATGATGTACATACACAAACCTATAAGACTCAGTCACTATCCAGAGCATGAAAGGGAGGGAAGGGGGAGGGAAAAGAGTGGGATTGAAGGGAGGTTTAAATGTGCAATGTGTGCATGTTTGATGTTCATACCCTGACATATATCAAAATGTATAATTACAATGCACCAATAAATGAACAAAAAAGTTAAAAAAAAAGATTCACCTTCATGCTAAAGCCAATGTAAGAGAGAACAGATTGTGCAATAGAGGAAAGCTGCACTTTCTAGTTGCTCTACAGTTCGAAATGGAAGCAGCAGGAATGCTGCTTCTCAAAGAGGTGGATGACTGAAGGAATTCACTGAAATTCAATATTATCCTATGACTCAGAGACCCAGAAAACCTGGTGTTTCAAACAGAGGGCAAGAAGTACATTGGAACCAATCTGGTGGCGGCAATGGCACCAGATCACCACAGAAGAGAGGTAACACACAGCCCACCAACTTGGCACTGGAACATCTGTGGAACAGAAAGTCTGTATCAACTTAGTGGAACCAGAGGCTACACAATGAGCTGGTATTTGAAAAGTGCTGTGTTTCTCGACTTGTAAGTGGAGATCTGAGGAAGAACCATCTTGAGAAGCTCATGCTGGAGCTTGCTAACCTGGGAGCTAGGGAGATCTTAACTATTGCCACACTGTTCCATCCGGTGCCTACCAAGTGGCTGAGGGTACACTGGGTAGACCATAATTGAAACAGGTACAGAGAAGATTGTACCCAGCGGGATTTAAGTCAGAGATATGGAGGGGAGTAAAACTCATTTTCCCTTTGAGTTTGACTCACACAACCAGCTGAGGAAGGTCATGAAACTGAATGGGCGGGAATGATTACACGTAGGGACTAAGCCTTGTCAGGCCATATTCATGGGCAATTGAGTGTGAAGGACCTGCTCAGAGTGGTTCGTGGCCCCAACCCACAAGTGGAATCCCTAGGAGCCCACTGAGATCCCAGATGCCCAACAGAGATTCCCATCTGCTTGTCCCTCAGGGTGTGTTGATCTAATCTCTTCACAGTACTTATTTTCTTTGATTCTGAAGGAAAGCTTTGTTGTATAGAGAAGTCTTGGGTGGCAGTTATTTTCTTTTAGGGCTTGAAACACATCACTCCAAGACCTTGATTTTAGAGTTTGTGCTGAGAAATCCAAAGTAACTGTGATTGACTTTTCTGGAGGCTGTTGAAGTTCTATCTTCCACATATTTGATATTTTAATTATTGTGTGTCATAGAGAGGTTTTTTTTATCTTGTCTACTGGAAGTTCTTAATATCTGCTGTATTTGGACATTCATCTCATTCCCAAGGAGAAAAACAACCCCATTCAGCTCATGATCAGGATTCTACCCTGTGTTTTCTTTTCTATGACCTCTGTCAATGGATGAGATGGTTTTACTATGTGGGTGGAGCATTATAGAAATCCCCAGAGAGTGGTTGGAATTGAGTCTCTAAGCAGGAAAGAAATTCATGCCAAGATTAGGTATCTTTGTGTGATCATGAACACTGGCTTTTCTAGAATGGAAGTGGCTTAGCTAATGGAGTTACCTTGTCTCCAAGAGACAAGTTGTTCTAAGATAGTGCCATATTGAGACACAATGTTTGTCTGATAGTTGAGGCATCTTGAGGCAGCGGTAGCTGCTTTAGAAAGTGGTAGTTATGTTGTTGGACCCCATGTATCTTCCATATCTGCAA
The DNA here is from genome assembly GCA_004027185.1 of Glis glis. Lineage (NCBI taxonomy): Eukaryota > Metazoa > Chordata > Mammalia > Rodentia > Gliridae > Glis > Glis glis. The sequence continues at coordinate 10,388 of PVJS01030598.1, read as the reverse complement.
CTGTGGCCATTGTATTCATTTGCTCAGTAACTGATAAGTTAGATACTGTGAAATGACAGTTCTGTTTAGTTCTCAGTTCAGCTTCATAGTTCATGTTTTATAGCATCTCAGCTTATGAGAATATATATGTCTTTGACATCCATGTGCCCTTTCCTAGAACTGTCCAACTTTCCAGCCCCTTTTAAATCCAGGCTGTAGACCAGAAGGCCAGATCATTAGCCACTGCCTAGAATGTATTCTCTCATCTTATTTCTTAGTCCACCAAATTTCATTCCTATTGAAAACAGATGGAGTAGTCATGAGCTCTCCTGGTCAAAAGATGTAGTACATAATATGTCTCAGATGCAGGTATATCTAGAGTAGGAAGACTTCATGGGTCCAAGAAAGAAGAGTTAAGAGCAAGATTGGCTTCATTTTCCATCACTCCAGATGATCCACCGAGGTTCTGAATCATCCTTGCTGAAGGGGAAACCAATTCTGATCAGGAAACATTTGGACTATTACACAGGGAGCTGGCAAATTGTGGACAGAACTCAGGGGTGAACCACTTTAGTATCTTCTGAAACTTCTCTGCCCCATATTAATAGACACGCTTAGCAGCTATCGTTTAAGTACCTGATTACCAGGTTCTCAGGTTTTCCAATATGAAAGCTTGGGTTGTACATGCAGGTAAGCACAAACACCCATGGAGATAATGGGAAGGGGTGAAGAAAAAGGAATTTAGAGGGGATAGCAGAGGCAGAGAATAAATGCCAGCTGCGACTTAAGAGCAACACCAGTGATAGAAGCTGCATTTCCTTCCACCAGCATCCTTCTGAATTACCCATAGAAGAGGGGCCTGTAGAACATGGACTTGCTGCTCTGTGGCCTATGTAGAAGTAGCTCTATGTAGCACAGAAGTCACCCGTAGGAGCCATCAGAATGCCGCATCAATTGTGTGCTATTTCCAACTCATGCATGAGTGTACCTATGTTGGGATCCTTAGCAGCAGTGCTGAGGTCACCTTGGACTGGTTTGGTGAGACTTGCTCACATGCATGCAAGTTTAAGGGCCAAAAGGGACTGATGAACAGATGCAACGTCCTCTTTAGTTCTCACGAGTGCTCACCCTTTCCCTCCCTAAAGTTAACTCATGACTGCCTCTCCCTAAACTTAACCCGTGACCTCCTTGCCATTTGTTTAAACCCTCAAAAAAAGACTGTTTGAAGGAGAAGCCTTTTCTGCTTTCTCCCAGCCACCTCACATCTCTAAAAATAATTCTGACTCCATGTCATTTCATGCGAGAGACTTCTAACAGCAGCAGCTTCTGCTGCTAGTACCCAGCATATACCTAGATGCTATTTCAAGTCCATCTCCCATTATGGGTGATTTTGCCCTGCAATTTGACTTCAGCCTTGTCAGAACACTTAGTATTACACCTGCACATGAGCCCTGGACATCATTTCCTCTTTCCTTCACAGGCTCGCACCTGCAGCGGGGTCTGATTGCTCTTCTAGACTCCTGCAGCTCTCTTCAATTCCCCTCACAGGACTTCTGCCACGTGCACTCCCAAATTCTTAAACACCTAATCCCACCTTGCCATTTGCAATTCAGAAGATATAACACAGTAGAGAACTTTGGGCTTCCAACTAAAAACTCAAGCTTGTCTATACCTGTAAATACCCAAGATGGCTCTATTGAAAGGGAAGGTGATGGCCCATCTCAGAAGCCCTGCTAAGCCCAGCTGCTGAATAACCTTAATTTCACTGATAACCTTCTTCCATGTTGACATGATGTCTGAGGTATATGGAGCCTCCCTTTGAAAAGTTAGTCCTACCCCACTCAATCCTAATATTTCACTATTTGCAAAGATACATCTATAATTCTTTGAGGTCAATCATTTTGGATTTCCCTGTTCTGGTCTTCATGTTCCACCATATGCCATGTCTTTCAGCTGTGAGCTCAGATGAATTCAATACATTCCTGGCCATAGCTGTCTTCTCATGGCCCTCCAAATGTCCTCATACTCCTTTAAGCAGCAGCTCATCATCAAGCAATCAAAAGGCAAGCTGCAGCAGGGCATGGTGGTGCACGCTTGTAATCCCAGTACTTTGGGAGGCGGAGACCGGAGGATCCGGGTCCGCGGCCAGCCTCAGCTCTCTCTCTCTCTCTCTCTGTCTCCCTCCCTCTCTCTCTCTTAGTGAGGCCCTCCACAACTTCGTGAGACCCGGTTTTAAAATAAAGTATTTTTAAAAAATAGGGCTGGGGGTGTAGCACGGAGGTAGAATGCCCCTGTGTTCAATCCCTGGTACCGCAAAAAAAAAAAAAAAGTCAAGCTGCTAGATGAGCCCAGACTGACCAAGGAAGCCCTCACTCAGGTCAGTCTCTGGATTGGAAGCTTACTGGATCTCAGCCAAGATGACCCAGGGAACTACCTGCTAATGCAAGCTCAAGGGCTGGTGTTATTAACCATGTCACCACTCACATAAGTCACCATCTGGTATGTTATTCACATTCATTTAAGATTCTCCCTTAATATTAATCACTTCCTGACTTTTCTAAACTTGTATTATTTATCACTTTTTTTAAACCACTACATTATCCTATAAGACTAGTACACATGCTGAAAAAATGAATGCTTAGATGTCAATATTAGGACTAGTTTCTCTGAAGAGCATACACTGGGTCTCAGGTTAAACTCATTACTCCTGGGGTGGGGCAGTTCCAGGACGATACAGTGTTCAGCAAGAAACAGTAAAGTCTGTTTCTACTTCAATCTTTATCTTCATCTCCATGATGATCCAGTATTCCTTGGTCAATTACTGATGAAGGCATGGGGCTTCCCCAGTCAATTTTTACCCCACTGTCTGGTCAAAATACTATACTCTTAGCCAAGGAGGTACCAGAATTCTGGAATACTGAAGATGGGCTTGCTCTGTCCTCCAATGTTCAAAGCATCAGGATTTTCCTGCATTAGAGACAGCCTGTTCTATACTTCCTACTAGCCTGGTAAGGCACAAACATTATTGACCTGCTGACAACTATGCTGTGAGGCTTATGCATGTTAGTTATAGATGTTGGTGTATTGCCTCCACTATTTTATTGATGTGGTGGATGCTGGGATGCAGCACACACTTCAACCTTTTCAGAGTTAAAGACCTACTACCCTGGCTATGGGGAATGCCCCAACGGTTTAGTTGTCAGCCTCTTCAGGGCTTACATTAGTTGAAGAGAGCCCCTCATCCAAGATCACACCTCTTCCTGCATGGCAGCCATCCATTGACTCAACCTCCTTGGAGAGCAAAAGACCAGAAATCTTATCCCACTCAGGATAACTCTAAAAGATCATCTCAGCCGAGAAAACCCCACAGGGTTGGCTGGAGAGTATTAGGATTAGCTCTTCTATAAAGGTTTTATAAAATTCACCTGGGAAACCATCTGGTCCTGGGCTTTTTTTTGATGGTAGGTTAGCGCTGCTTCAATCTGTTATTCGCCGGTTTAAATTTTCCATATCTTGATTCAATTTAGGAAGGTTGTATTTGTCAATTTGTCAATTCTTTCTAGGTTTTCCATTTTGTTGGAGTATAGTTTTTCCAAAGTAGTTTCTGATAATCCTCTGGATTTCCGCACTGTCAGTGGTAATATCTTTTTCATCTCTTATTTTAGTAATTTGGGTTGATTCTCTTTTTGGTTAGGGTTGGCTAGTGGTTTATCTTATTTTTTTCAAGGAACCAGCTTTTGGTTTTGTTGATTTTTTTGTATTTTTTATTCTCTACTTCATTGATTTCTGCTCCAATTTTAATAACTTCCTGTCTTCTACTGGCTTTGGGGTTAGACTGTTCTCATTTTAAGGGCTTCGAGGTGTGTCATTAGGTTATTTATTTGGTGATTTTCTGTTCTTATGTGAGCACTCAGTGCTATGAATTTTCCTCTTAATACTGCCTTCAAAGTGTCCCAGAGATTGATATGTTGTATGTCTCTATTTTCATTTGTTTCTAGGAATTTCTTAATTTCTCCCCTTATTTCTTCTCTGACCCATTCCTCATTCAGCAGTGTGGTGGCTCAAGTCTCCACATGTTTATGAGGTTTCTCTGTGTCTTCTTAGTTGATTTCTAGTTTCATTCCATTATGGTCTGAAAAGATGCAGGGGATTATGTCACATTTTTTGAATTTGCTAGTGCTTGCTTTGTGGCCTAGGATATGGTCTATTTTGGAGAGGGTTCTGTGAGCAGCTAAAAAAAAATGTGAATTCAGCTATAGTTGAAATATTCTGTGTCTAGTAGGTCCATTTGATTTATTGTATTCCTTAGGTCTGAGGCATCTTTACTGACCTTTGTTTAGAAGGTCGATCTAGTGGTGTGAGAGGAGTGTTGAAGTCTCCCAATATTATTGTATTGGGGTCTACGTGTGACTTGATGTCACGAAGAGTTTGTTTTATGAAAGTGGTTGCACCTATATTTGGGGCATAAATGTTGGTTGGCTGGAGCTTCTGTGGAGACAACACCACCCCTCAGCTTCTACTTCTGCCTAATTCTGATCCTTTCACAGGTGTGGATCCCAAGTCTTATTTTTGTTTTGGGTTTTTTCTTTTTTGGTGGTACTGGGGATTGAACCCAGGGGCATTCTACCTCTGAGTTGCACCCCCAGCCCTCCAATACAACTCTTATAATCCTCCAGACTCCAGACACTAACTTCCATCTAAGGATCTATTTCCTGGAAAACCCTTCCATTCCATGACAATCACATGCACATGTGACTCATTCATCGTCTAAAAAATTTGCCAGTCTTGCTGCTGATGTGAAGTGTAACTTGAGCCAAGCACAGAGATCTCCTGTAAAACCCCATCTCCAGAATTATTGGTTTTCCAGAAGAGGATTTACTGACTTCTTCAAAAATGGTCCTGAACACATGCTCAGGAGCTTAAAACTCCCCTAAGAAAATGACACTGGGCCCCTGCACAAATAGGCCAGACAACCTAATGCTATGATTACTGATGTTGAGGGAGTATAACTTGAAAACCAAACACACAGGCTAATTCTGAAGCTTCTTCCTACCTTCGAGGAATCCCCCCCCCCATCACTATCTTCCAAGAAGGTTTCAACTGGGCCTTGGAAGAAGAGAGCAAATGACTCTTCAAGGTTACCTTTGAATTTTTCCATCCCTAGGATAAAGCCCAAACCTGCAAGCCATGAGGATTTAGACCTGCGGACATGCATTGAGCAACTCTGCTAATGAAGGAAAGACCTATGGATTGTACATTTGCCACCTACTGTTTTTTTTTTTCTCCTCAAAACACCATGTCACTGATAAACCATGATGAGGCCTTGCCCCTGATCATCTCAAATTACTTTTTACCATCTCACTGTTTCCTCTCAGCCCTGCCTTCCACACATCAAGGGGAAGTCTTAGAAATATTTTGGCCACCACCCTTGAGTCAAAGGGCCTGTTTGTCTGCATAGACAGCTCAAAGTACCTACAGGATTATAAAGACGCTCCAATCCCAACAAGTCAGTTCAGCCATTAATGACTGTCAGTTACATGAGTGGAATTCAGCTCATAGCTAAGGTGTCACTTACTCTAGTGCTCTACCCACCCCTTGGATATAAGGAGCCTAGAGTATATTTTACCCCAGATCATAACCTGCTTGGCTTCCCACCAGCCCCTGTCCTACCTTCCCACTCCTCTTAATTCTCCTAGGAATATTTCCTTGATACTCATATGTGAATTTCTTGGGGCCTGGGGAGTTCAAAGTGAAATTACCCTATATTTGGACTTGCTTTAAGACAACTCATGGCACTTCCCGTCTCTAGGATCTGCTTGATTTTGGTGTTTGGAAGAAAAACAAGATTTCCCTCTGCAGTAGCAGACTTCTGGGGAACATCTCAGTCCCCCCTCCTATATTGGAGTTTACTAGCTCCTGGCAATATGACTGCCAACAGCCAGCACCTGCATCTTTGTAAGGGTTAACCTCAAGAAAGCCTGAAGAGCCCAGAAATTGATATCCCTCAAAGTAGCTGGCTTTAGCCAAGGTCAGACAGGGACAGAATATTTAAGTACTTCTCTTACCTGGATTGACACAACTGAGGTTTGGCCTGTCTCCAGGAGCCTCTGCCATATCAAGCCATATTCAGCATCCATAGGGCTCTGCTTGATATAACCTTGCTCACCTCCCTTAACCATATCACTTCTCTACCTTCTATGGAGTTGTACTTGGCTATACATCCTAATCAAATTCATTATGGAATCTATTCCCAAAGAATCCAACCTAAGACTTACTCCAACATTTGGGCAGCCTCCTGATGCCACTACATCTTTCATAGGCAACACCTATCTCTGAGCACAAGTTTCCATGTACACAGGGTTATTCCAAACAGGCATATGATGCTGTCAACCACATGGTCAATGTGCACCTGAGCCCCCTTACACTAATACTCTGTACTTGTATTATAACCATAGAATGTGGCCCTACAGTACATGCCACTCTAATGGCTGGCAGAAGAAAGTTTTGAAGGTACCGATGGCATCCTGAAGTTATTAAGTCAACCCCTTCAGCTGTACTCTCTTCTGAGAATGAAGGGGGTTATACACACTATGCCATGGGCAAAGACCTGAACCAGATTCTGGATTTATATGCCTTGGTCTTGGCAATAATGTGGGCTCTCATCCCTGTGATTACCTGGAGAACCACTTTCTGGAGGAAGTGAAAGGCCTTTCAGGAAAAGAAAATGGGTGAGCATGTAATAGTACAGACAGTAAGAGCCCTGGACTAGCTAGGAGGTACCTTCATTAGAAGCTCAACCTCAAGAACAAAGTTGGACTATGTAACCCCAGAAACCTTCAATATCAGATTTCCATCTTTGGCTATTATCCAGAAATAACTTTTGTTTCTTAAATTAGGGATATGCTTCAAATGCTTTCATATCAACCCTTAAATATCTCCAATTTAATTTCCATCAACTATACTCTATATTGAAGAAACAGCTATTATATAGCATTTTGTCCCCCAAAGTTGTAGAACAGTATCCAGTAGCCAATGGGGTAGACATAATCTGGCTCCTGTCACTATAAAACAATGTGACAGGGGTTACTTCCTATCCCACAACTTCTGCCACTGCATGATTAGAGGTTCTGATACCCAGACAGGAATACACCCTCCAGGGGACACAGAATGGGTTCCATAGAACCAACACCTATAATTGTCACTTAAGCAATTCACATTAGTAGACCAGAAAAAAGAGAAGAGTCACTCTACTGACAGGGATAATTACCCTGGCTATGAGGAAATAGGTTTCTGCTATATAAGGATTATATCTAGACATGTTGGTTTTACTGAGTTGCCTTACTGTCACACCATGAGGGAAGATGGGACAAAATACAGCTCTTGCAGAAACCATGACCTGACAAGAGCAATGTAATCAGGTGCTCAGACCTCTCATGGATACGGTTCTGTTTTATATGGGGTAAACAATCTAGATCAGCAGTAGTACTGGCAGAGGATGAAGAACTCCGAATGTGTGGTTAGAAAGGGGAGATGAATATCCATTACAATCTCAGGACTAGCAACTATGGGGACAGTAGCTAATCACGTTTACCATATTATTGTGATTTCTTTGTAAAACTCAGTTCAAGATGGTGACCAGTCAAGATAAGGCAAACTAACCTCGCTAAGGGGCACAAGTAGATCCACATGTGAGAGATTGGATGGGATCAAATAGGTTGACACTTAGATCCTCTTTCCTGACACTTCCAAATACCAATGACTTCCTCTGTGTCTGCATTCTGTCACAGAACTATGCTTGCCTGTGTGTAGAGCAGCACAGGAGTACTGGGAGTTGGGAAGATTCCTCAACTAGGGAGGGGAAGGATTGAGCACCTGCCCTTGAGTTCACATATACCACTTCCTCGATTCACCCACTAATGATGCCCAGCAGAACTGGCTCCAGTGGCACATAGGGCTCATAGACTAACATGCTGCTTCATGGTTTACCTGCCTTTCCTGTCTCACTTCCCTTACTCCCTCGTTGCACTCCTGCAGTCATCTTTCCAATAAATCTTATACTCATGTTTTCATCTCAGGGTCTCTTTGGAAAACCCATACTAACCAGGAAAGAAATCTGAATTGACTGATTATACCTGAAAAAAATTCTTAACCCAGAAGTGACTCAAGTTTGACACATTTAACTGGGCTCAAGTGTTATATTTTAGGTAGAGAAATAAATGGTCCACCTTAGATTAATAAGAGTTTAGGCATAGTAGGCCTCATGTTTACTTTTACATGTTCATATTTAAGTCAGTGTTAGCCTGGAAAATTGGGTCAATTTTAAAACAGGAAATTTGATCTTGTTCTTCCTTTTCTCCTTCTGGACTCTACGGGAACTTTTTTTGGAAAAAATTAAGGGAAGATTCATAATTGAGAACATTTCATCTGCAGGGTTTTTCAGTTAAGCAACATATTAGGTTTTACACAACAGAAAAACAATTGGCTTAAATATCAAGTATTTTCCATATACAGGAAGTCTGAAGACAGGCAGTTATGTTTCTACTTCACAGTAGCGTCACCAAGAGCCCAGGTACTTTCTATTCTTCTACTCAATCAGATTCAGGATACTCACTTGTCAACATGATTGTACTTAATATCCAAGATGTTTGCTGAGCTCCAGACATCATGTGGACATTCAACACAAACATAATTAGAGCCATGTCTGCTATGGTATTTTTAATAAGGAAATAACCTTACCAGAAGCCCTACAGCAGATTGGTTTATATTTCATTAGCTCTTGTGTTCTTGTCTCCTCTTGAGACTACATTTAGCAATACATTTGACTTTTATAGCTCCTTTGTGATAAGAAATACTAAAAATGGGGGGTTGTATATGGCTACTAGCCAACCAGTAGTATATACCATGGAGTTTCAGAATCTAATATGCAAGGCCAATACTTAGGGGAGAATTGCTTAACCCTTCCTCCACTAGGGCCCATGCAGTCTTATGGGTTAGCTATTTTTTCAAGACAAAAGAAACCTCAAGTGCTACAAAATACCTACAGACTATTTCATCTGTAGGGGTTTTCAGTTAAGCAATATATTAGGTTTTGCACAACAGAACAATTGGCTTAAATATCAAGTATTTTCCATATACAGGAAGTCTGAAGACAGGCAGTTATATTTCTACTTCACAGTAGCGTCACCAAGAGCCCAGGTACTTTCTATTCTTCAGATTCAGGATGTTAGTGGACTCTGATGTGCTGGGAAGTAGGCCCTGCAAAACAAAACACCACATACTCCCTCCCCCTCCTCTTAGAGATTGGCTTTTAAATCCCTCCTAAGAAAGCCCAGATCAGAAAAGGAATGCACCGAGCTGTTAATGCTACCTTCCATGCTTTGCTTCAACTACCCTTTGACACACGATCCAACAGGGACACCCCAAGCTGAGCCCCATGTCCACCTAACACAGTATTGCCAAAAGATCCTGGGTGCAAATACTGGCCCATCCCATGGACTCAAGGCCTAACAGAAGGCCACAATGGGAAACAGTACTCAAACTATCTCCACCCTCACCAGGACTGCCCGAATAATTTCACACACAGCCCTCTATTTACATCTCTATAACCCATGAATACAAGAAGCAGAATATAAAAGGCTAGGCTATTATGCCTTCACCAGGCCAAGCAGCTGAGCATCAGGCTGCTGCTTTACCTGGGTTTTGGTGAGGTATCATTATTACCTTTGATGAGAATCAAAGGGAGGGACTGTGCTCTAATTTTGAACTTGAATTCCTTCTTCTGTCCTCAGAAACTCTAAGTTACCAAATGAAAATCCTGATCAAGAAGCTCTGAAAACAAGTACAATTCTGTATTTCCACTAAGAAATCTTTCCTGATTGAATTAGCAGCCTCAAAGACCAGCACTTGCACAAACAGTGATGAGTGCTTTCTGGGCCCATACACTCTTGGTGATGTTTCTACAGGAGTTTACTCAGTGGAAAAGCACTCCTCCTTGACAGTAGCTGATGTTTAAACACTATACCCAAAGCTATATTGAGCTCAAGCCTTTGAGCCCATCTGGAGGGGTTAAACATGATCACCCCACCCCATACTGGGTGAGGCAGAGGAAATCTGAGCAAGTGAACTCGCATATCATTACAGATCGAGTTGAGTTTGGAACGAAATACGAGTGTTTCTTTTAAATACTAAGTGATACAAAGACTACTGGTTATCAAAAAAATCCATTCTACATTTTGGTAACAGGCTCCACGTTTAGAAAGGCACCCAGACATCCTGCCTCCAAAGGCTCCATGTGTAGCTTTTCTCTCAGCTAGTTGTGACCACGTGACTAAGTCCTGGGCATTGGGATGTGAACATAACTTATGTGCACATTCTATCTCATGCCTCTAGAAAGGAAGCTATAAAGCAGG